>OY734942.1:27024756-27086603 GCA_963457585.1 Spergularia bocconei | reverse complement strand
TGTTAGTAATTGATAATTCGTTTTAGCTGTAGATAATATTGTGTCTCGTCGATTTTCGATTTGGTATAGTAGTGTGTTTCTTATTGTTGTTGTTGTTGTAAAAAATCTGCATAACATCAATGGTTGGAATAATAATGTTTACAATTCTATGATCAATGAAGTTTATGCCAAGGTTTTGATTGTGATAAAAAGAAAGTGTCAGTTCTTTGTATACTTGTCGATTCTCGAAGCAAGTTTCATTTTGGGTCATCCGTGCGTAGTCTCTCTATGTTTCAATAGGGGTTACGCTTGCATACATCCGATCCCCCTTACCCCACCTTATGGGGGGGAGCTTTATCTTTTGTGTTTTTACAAGCATTTTATCATGATTTGGTATGGAAAATTTGGCATCCGCCTAGTTTTAGGGGCGCTTTGATATTGATATGATATGGTTTGTGTTGCTTAGACTCTTCCCATCATACAATCCATGAAAGACAAGGAACTAGAGAAGCAAGACAAGAAAAAGAAGGATTGTCCAGAGAGGAAGAGGCCTGCTTCAGCGTATGCCTTGTGGTGCAAAGATGTATACAATGAGGTACAATTTTCGCAGCTGAAATCTCGAATATACTGCTAACTACACCTAGTCTGCTGTATTTCAGTGTTTCGAAATTTGACCCTTTGTGTTGTTTTCAGATCAAGCAAGAGAATCCTGAGGCCGATTTCAAGGAAATGTCAAACTTATTGGGTGCAAGATGGAAGAGTCTTACTCCTGAAGAGAAGAAGCCCTTTGAAGAACAGTATCAAGCCGACAAGGAAGCTTACCTAAAGGTTGTTGGCCAAGAAAAGCGAGAGAGCGAGGCGATGAAGTTGCTTGAGGATGAGCAGAAACAAAAGACTGCTATTGAGCTCCTTGATCAGTACCTCCAGTTTGTGCAGGAAGCAGACAAGGGCACTAAGAAATCAAAGTAATTGGAATTTCATATTTTCATCTGATCATATTATTGACCTGATGTTGCTGTGATCATAATATTCATTGAGCTTTTGTTTCATTGTTGGATGTTTTAGGAAAGAGAAGGACCCATCAAAACCTAAGCAGCCTGTGGGAGCTTTCTTCCTGTACTCGAGCGACAGACGTTCTGATCTTCTTGGCGGGGGAAAGAAGTTGCTTGAGGTAATTAGAGGGAGTGCCAAGTTCCTAGCAATGATTGATGCATACAAGTTTAGTTTTTCGGGTTTTAACCGTTTTTTTTCTGCTGGTGTGTGAATTTCAGGCTTCTAAGATTATTGGTGAAGAGTGGAAAGCCATGACAGATGAGCAGAAAAGGCCTTATGAAGAGGTTTGCTTACTTTCTTGAGATATCAAAATGACTCCTCTTGCATTTTACTGTTGAACTTACTTAGTTTTCGACATGTTTCAGGCCGCAAAGGTGAACAAGGAGAAATATCAGGAAGAGATGGAGGTGTACAAGCAGAAGAAAGAAGAGGAAGCTGCTAACATGAAGAAGGAAGAAGAAGAGATGATGAAAATCCACAAAGTTGAGGCTTTACAGCTGCTGAAGAAGAAAGAAAAGACTGAGGACATCATCAAGGTAGTTTATTAATGTTCTCTGCTTCAAAGTCTACGTTTTCTGATCCAATTTCGGTTACTTTTTTCGACTTTCAACAGTGGTTGTTAACCTGGCTCTTGTATGCAGAAAACCAAGGACTTGAAGAAGAAGCAAAAGGTAGACAAAGTTGTCGATCCAAACAAGCCAAAGAGACCTACTTCATCTTACTTTCTGTTCAGGTACATAATTTTCGAGCTCTCACTATTACAAAAAGCAAAGAATCTGCTTCGTGTTTACTAAAGTTCCCGCTTGTTCGTAAAATGCAGCAAAGAAGAGAGGAAAAACTTGCTCAAGGAGAAGCCTGATGCCAACAACTCTACCATCACTGCACTACTTTCATTGAAATGGAAGGTAAAAAAAAACAATTTTTACAGCATTCTTCGATCTATGTTCGACATTGATGGTCTGTCCAGTGAATTAAACCGTCTGTTTCGGGGTAAATTTCAGGAATTGAGTGATGAAGAGAAGAAAGTCTGGAATGACAAGGCAGCAGAAGGCATGGAGGCATACAAGAAGGAGCTTGAAGAATACAATAAACAACAAGCAGAAGCCAAAGCAGTGTAATCTCTGATTACAGTATGGAATTGCTGACCTATCCTATGGATGATATTCAACTTGTTTTGTTGAAGATCCCCGCATCATAACATTTTCAAATCGGCCCGAAATCATTTTAGGACGGAGACGTTGTCGTCGTGATCGTAGACTTGGTTGTAGTAAGTAACTAATAAGATTGTCAATCCTTAGTTTCTGTTTAAACTGGTTGTCGTAAGGTTACGTATCGAAAACTCGAAATGCTGTGAACTTGTCCTTTTAATGTTTGCATCAGCAATGAGAATGTCAATGGTTAAAACAGCATTGAGTTTCTCTCAGTTTCGCTTTTGTCAGCAAAGCCGTCAAATGTGGCACAAATGTTGAATTAGTGGGATAATAACGAAGAAATGTTGAAAAGTCTAAAAAGAACAGAGTCAAACACAAGTTTAGCACTACTTGAAATGGGTCAGCGGCCTGCACCTGCACTAGTTTCCCCCCTTGGTCGTCTCCGTCCATGTTTTTTTAGTAAGTAATGCCCAACATTGTCACTACTCATTGATAAGGTACTATGTATGCATTCTGATCATGGATTACGACATCGCATTACTAGGTGGTGCGAAGTTTTAGTACTATCGGTGTTTTGTTTCTCCCTATTTTTTCTTGAGGTTACAGAATTGAGGCATAATGGTTACTCGAATTGTTGTTATAGATCAAATTTTAGTCAATTTGAGTCGAGTACAATATTTTATGACGAGGATGTGTTGGGTGAGGCGCACATTCTCAAGTTGGCCTTCTTCAGCAATTTAGAATAAAGTCTTGAACCATTAAAAAAAAACGGTATTGACATTTCTGATTAACTAGTGTTAATAATGATGGTTTGGGCATACTAATTCCCAGCAAGAGTGGTTAACGAATGTTCTATAATGAAAGATGCACTCTTACAGATTTGTGTGATTCTTTACTTTTTGCACTTTGTTTGCTTTCACGTCGTGCTAACTGCAAAGCACTTTATTATCCAGCCTCCAAGTTGGTCCAAATATACTTCAATTAGCAACTTCGCACATAATGAAAGAGTTTTACTAGTCCAGTTTCGATATCATGGCTTGTAGGTTGTATCTATTCATTCTAGAAGATAGGTTTCACATAGCATCATCAAAAAGTGTAATAGTACAACTCAAATACGATAGTGAAGAGCACTTTATCTATCTAATCTAACGTTATCGTTATCGTTATCGTAAATTAAACTGTTATCTGGTGCAACTTAAACTATCACGTAGAAATCAACGAGGGAAAGATCAATTGTTATATATCCACCCCCATGTAATAATGAAAAACAATACACCGTAATTAGCTTTAAACCAATATTGAAATCTACCCCATGTTACCATGTATTTAATGAAAGAAAAAGGAGTATTTACTCAATTCCCTTGGAAGTGGGGCTATCGGACCGAACACCGAAATTCACTGGTTCTTTTCTTTAATCGATGACCGGACCGAATGTTGGGCGATCCATTCGAATGGAAGGAACCAAAACTCCTAACCCTATACTGATGATTAGAACGTTCGGACCGAAATTTACTCTTCCCTTCTTGAGAGGCCACCGAAACTCATACTCGTACCACTCTCGTAAAAACACGTTTTATTCCGGAATTCTGATGGAATCCTACACGTAACGTTAGTGCTTCTACTATCACACCCTCTAAATTTGTTTGTAACCAAACTCGGACATTATTCCCACCCCATACGCTTCCCGCTACACATCTCTTTCCTAGTCGAATTAGAAGTAACAACTACCTGATCACCCCCTTTTCCCCTTTCCCCTTTAAAAACACCATCAAGTTTTACCAAGAAAAAAACACACACCACTTTTCGTAATTAATAAATAAAAAACTCCCGATCAAATAAAACATTCAAACCCCATACTTTCAGATCATCATCAACCCCCACAAATCACAAAGCAATTCAAGTCAAGCAAGGCATTTATACACTTTCTTGTCCCTTTCTGTTTTTTACTATTTTTCTATTAGTCTTTAAATTAACACTATAAAAACACTCTTTTATACTTCGAATAATCACAATTCGTACCAAAAATAAATAAAAATCATGCCTCCGGAAATTCCTCTTGCTACTAACGTCTACCATGACCGCAAACCCGCCTACTCCTCCACCCCTCAAAATAACGATGCCGGTGCCCAATTCGTCCTCGAATCAAAAGGTACTCTTTTATTTATTTAATGGGGTCATTCGGAAACATCCTCTCTATTATCGTACCACGTGACGAAATTATCGTAACAAATTAAAATTCGTTTGTTATAATAATGTGCAGGGAAGTGGTGGCACGCCGGGTATCACCTGACGACGGCGATAGTGGGGCCTACAATACTGACGCTACCGTACGTATTCCGAGGACTAGGGTGGGGCCTAGGATTCTTCTGTTTAACGGTAATGGGGTTGGTGACGTTTTACGCGTACTATCTGATGTCACTTGTTCTTGATTTCTGTGAGAAGCAAGGTCGCCGCCATATTCGTTTCCGGGAACTTGCCGCCGACGTTTTAGGTAACTCTTCAATTTAATTAACAATTAATAGTTTAATTGGTTAATTTTGTGATTAATTTGCGGGTAATTAGTGGTTTGTTTTCGCGGTTAATTGTTGATTGAGAGTAGAATGGCGAGATTTTGGGATCACTGAGAATGAGTTTCTTTTGAATTAACATCACACATGGTTTCGGTGGAGTCGGTGTGGGGGGCATTTTGGTCATTACACATTAAAGAGCGAGTAAATTTAAGAAGAACATGATTGCCAGTTTGCCACTTGACTATGCGATGAATTGATGACAGCCTGCCAAAGTCAAATATCGTCTCAGTCTCTTTTTTCTAGTTTTTCGTTCGATATAATGTGCCACTATTGTTTTTTGCTCATTACGTATATTAGCTCCTTAATAGTCAAGCCACTTGAGTTGATGACGAATTCTGAAGTAGTCTTAGTCGTTGATTAGATAAAATATAACGTCATTTTTTTGGTTACCGATTGTTGATATAAGCCAGAAGAGGTTGTATATCATGTTCGATAATTTATATAGTATAATGTACGGAGTAGTAGATAAACAATTGCAGACGGAGATTAAGGAAAAACAAGTGATGAATTAAGCGATTTTTTGTTGAAATGAATGACGGGGTGAGCAGTAAGCTTCCCTCACACCCCAAAATAGGAGTTAAGAACCAAAATGGTGTGTCAACTTTCCCAAAACCCCCAAAATGGTGTCTGGAAACTTTTGTTGGTGAAAATGGTGTCTCCATCCAACTCCGCCAGTTAAGTGTAGACGAGTACCCACTAAGTACCTGAACTTTGCTTACCTGCGACACAATCATCATCTTTCAACAGAAAACCCAGAAATAAGAACCCAGGACAACAATATGAGCCCAAAATTGAAATTCTGCAGGTAATGGAAAAATATAAAACCACCACTTTCACAACCCGAAACCACCGCAAGCGCCCAATTCATAAAAAAGAGAGAAACCCAAATTCACCAAAAATATTTTGAAAAGTTCATACCAAACCCCCAATTTTTGGTACTAATAACCCCTAAAATAAAACCCAGAATGTAAATCTCCTTAGTCATAACCTACACTTTCAACTCTAAATTGTCAAACCTTACTTTCTTCGCACCAACCTTTCTAATCCAGAAAAGATGGAAGTAAAAAAAATTGGAGAACCACAAAAATCAAATTAATCATCGCCCCAAAATCCACAGCACAAAAGATCCTTACAAATCACGAAAGCAATGAAATTTTCTGAAAATATTTTTCCCAACTTTATTTTTGGTCAATTTGACAAAATTACACCCAAATTTTCGAAATAATTCCCCTCAAAAAATCAATTAAAGAAAAAACTAAAGTAGATTACATGAATTGTGTCGACATTACCTTAATCAGAAAAGTGAATACTCACGAATTATCTTGTCGTGTGGCAACTTGATCATCAAAATCGCCGGCGACGAGATCAAATGAAGCCCCGAATCACCAAAATCATGGCTTAATTACCAAAGGGGTTTGAGAAATTTAGAGAAAAGAATTTGAAGGTTAGCTTGTTTTGGAGAAGGAGATTTATTATGATGTGGTGGTGGGTGTCCCCAGTGGGTGATACTGGGAGATAGAGGAGAGAGGCACAGTGAGAGAGAGGAAAGAGAAGAGGAGTTGAATTTTGCCAAAACACTAACACTAACGGCATATATGGACGGAAAGGGGGATGGAGACACCATTTTCACCAACAAAAGTTTCCAGACACCATTTTGAGGGTTTTGGGAAAGTTGACACACCATTGTGGTTCTTAACTCCAGTCTAGTCTATACTTTATAGTGCAAATAATGCCAGTTAATTTAATTCAGGAGTTTTGTGTAGGTACACACAATGTCCTAAATGTTAAGGTTGCTACTTATAGAAAATCCTACATTGTGAAGAAAACTTGTGGAGTACTACTCGTATTATCTTGAAATAGTGAGTTTTGAGGAATTTATAGCCTACTTTTTTTAGGAATATGTATTGCGCAAGTCGTCTTTTGTTGTGTCATTGGCTCTACGTATGTCAAAGGGATACGGAGTACTTAGGAAGTTAGTCAATATGTACGGCTAGCTGGCAAAGTGGCAACTACACATTATTATACTTTACTCTCTCCGTCCCAGCTCAAACACCTCGTACCGAAACTACCCCTGAGTTGGCAAGGGTGGTACACACTAATCGATTTATCAAAACAACAACAACAACAACAACATCTTTAACCCCAGTGCCTTAAAGGCTCCCGTCATAAGGCGGGGTAAGGGGGGGTCGGATGCACGCAAGCCTTACCCCTATTGAAACATAGAGAGACTACGCACGGATGACCCAAAATGAAAATTGCTTCGAGAATCGCACAACTGACTGCTACTTCACACAATAAGAAGCATAGACAATTTTATGAGCCATTTTGCTTTATTCCATTATATCCCAAAAACCAAAGAATAGTTAGTCTTTGGCTCCATTGGAAATGGAAATACTAATATCGATTTATCAAAGTTTCAAAAAAATTATATAGTAGAGTAGACAAGAGTTTTTGCTAACTCGCCATACAATTTTTTTGGAATTTTAATTAACCGATTAGTGTGTACACCCTCCCTAATATCGAATCGTTTTTTACATGGGGTGTTTGAGCTGGGACGGAGGGTGTATACATTAATATCCCTTTCACGGTTTCACGTACCTTACCTGAGCGGACCTAGTTGATATTGGTAGTGGGTTCCAACTTCCAACTTAGTCTCTGTCGAGTAATGACCAAACTCGTGCATTGAAGCTTTAATTTTCGCTAGTCTGAGTTGCCTGAAAAAAATCGGGATAATTGAGACAGATTATGAGCTTACTTTTCTTCATGATTTTGGTAGAACATCTATTACCATTTACCAGTTAACAATCCAAGGAGTACAGTACAATGCTTCATGATTTACCTTGAACTGGTCACGAAATGTTACCATTAACAGCTTTGGTGATGAAATCTTACCATTGGTTTGTCGATGTGAAAAACGACATGAACAGGTTCTGGCTGGATGTTTTATTTTGTAATGACCATTCAAACTGCCATTAACACCGGAATCGGTATTGGAACAATCCTGCTTGCTGGGCAATGTATTCAGGTATGCAATTTCAATGGCTGCTTCCAAAGATATTTGTTACAAATTGTTGGTATATATTATAGTCTTTTTATGTGACTATATGTGTTTTGTCTAGTCTACCCCGTTGTTATCAATTGGGTAGGTAGCCCAGTTGTTATGTTTTCGAGTCAATAATTTTATCATATTAGAGCATATGCAAAATCTTATCTTCAATTTGTTTTAATGATGCATGCATGTAACTATGTTTTTGGGTGTCAATAGTTACCTCATCTTGAATACAACGTTACAACGTTACAATATTTTAGGTAGAAACATAGTATATCTACAATTGACCTAACCTCTGTAGCGTATTCTGTTTTGCGCACAGTAAACTTAATATTTAACATCTTGACTTCCGAAATTTCTGTAATTAGTTTTAACACTGCTACAAGTAGTATGGCATGGAAAAATTTGTTCTCTAACCTAATATTTTTACATACTTGTAGTGCTCAGAAAAGTTATGTAGGAATTGTCATTATAAGATTTCACTTCCAGGGCATTTATTTGACAATTTTCGAAAAGCTAATGTAGATGTAAACTCCTGCGATAAATGCCCTGTTGATGTCCGTTTGCATAACCTGTGTACTTAATTTCATAGGGAAACGTTCGTCTTTTTGGTGACTTATATACTTTTGTAGTGAAACAGCATGTGTATATTGCTCTGTGGCCGTAACTTCACATATTTTTAACTTGTAAGATTTTCGATTTAATCTGTTAATCTAATGGAGAAACTGATTCCTGCATTTTACCATAGTGTACTCAGGTTCATAGCTAAAGCAATCTTTTTTAAATTTTGAAGTTGTATGATTGATTGATTTTATGAAGGATTAACACGATTGCTTTGAGCAATTGTAATGCTATGTGCCAACAGAATTATCCCTTTCTGTAATGCTGAAAGTTTCTCTGTTTTGTTTTCCTTTGGACTCTGGCAGCTCATGTACTTGACTATCTCACCTAACGGTTCAATGCAACTGTATCAATTCATAGCAATAGTGACGGTGGTGATGATAGTGCTCGCTCAGATTCCATCTTTCCATGCGCTCAGACACATCAACTTGGGTTCGCTGATTCTCAGTTTGGGCTACACCTTCCTGGTGGTGGGTGCATGCATTAATGCAGGTTTGTAAACTGACAGACCATCTATTGTATTATGATAGTACTTCAAAAAAATTACTATAATTACCTGGAAGGCAGAAATATTAAAGATCATGCATGGCGGTATGAATCAGAATCAACCTGCTCACTTACATGTTACATCTGCTACATTGCATTCATTATACATGAAGGCCAAATTTTAGGAATTAAACCATGAGCTGACACTTATTCTGTTCTGAGTGAATATATTGTTTGATAGATGTTGTAAACTTGTGGCTTATTCACAGGTCTATCTCAAAATGCACCAAAAAGAGACTATTCTCTGGCAACTTCTGAAGCTTCAAGAGTTTTCAATGCATTCACTTCAATCTCAATCATAGCTGCTATTTTTGGGAATGGAATACTGCCGGAAATACAAGTAAGTCCTCGTGCCCATCGCATTTTAACTTACTTTACTGTACATATACTCATGCACGATTAAATAGTCCAGTCTCACGATTGTTGGTGACATAAACATAGTGTCCGCTGTCAGGTTGTTTTCAAAGAATATTAAACCGACTGTTCTGTATCTTTGATAGGCAACGCTGGCTCCCCCAGCGACTGGAAAGATGTTGAAAGCCCTTACATTGTGCTACGGGGTCATTTTTGTCACATTCTACGCCATTACAGTCTCTGGGTACTATGTCTTTGGTAACAAGTCAACCCCTAACATACTCAACAGTCTTCTTCCTGACAATGGACCAGCTTTGACCCCCGATTGGGTTTTAGGACTTGCTGCCATCTTCGTTCTTCTTCAGCTTTTCGCCATTGGCTTGGTAAATAACTGTCTTCTTCCTTACAATTTCACTCTCAAGTCCAAGCTTTTCGCCCGCCTTTTTCATTAGAGTGGTTTTGAATATATGAACCTTGTATCTGATGGAGTGTACATACTGTGTACAAACAGGTTTACTCTCAAGTAGCTTTCGAGGTCATGGAGTCGAAATCAGCGGATACAAACCAAGGGATGTTTTCTAAGAGAAATCTCGTCCCACGACTCATTCTCCGCACAGTGTACATGATACTCTGCGGCTTCTTTGCAGCAATGCTTCCATTTTTCGGAGACATCAGCAGTGTGGTAGGAGCCATTGGCTTCATACCCTTAGACTTCATACTGCCAATGCTGCTCTACAACATGACTTACAAGCCTTCAAAATCATCATGGATATACTGGATCAATGTGGTGATCATCGTCGTCTTCACTGGTGCAGGGCTACTTGGGGCATTTGCTTCGATACGAAAGTTGATTCTTGATGCCAACCAGTTCAAACTCTTCAGTAACAACGTAGTCTATTAACGAACTATTGACATACATAGCGACTAACTCACCTTCTTAACATCCTAACCCGCCTCTTGAAAACCGAGGTTCTTGACAAGTTGTTCAGCAGAAATATACCGGGACACCAGCAGTTTTTGTAAAGAAGAGAAGAGTCTGATGCGTTGAACTACCGAGTCTTCATTTCACCATTGTTATCTATACTTCCGTTGTGCAGGCGTGCGGCTGTTTGTCATGTAAAATTACTGAATCAGTGGATATTAGCCGCAGAGAATTGTAAAGTTTGCCAGAGCGTAACTCTGAGTAGGTCACGTCTTACGTTTACCCGTAACCATCGTTTATCAAAGAATGTTGGAGAAAACAAGTTGTGAATTACGAGAACTATCTCATCGAAATCCAAAGCGAAAGGGGAAGAGAACGAAATATATGTTGGTGTTTTTGGTTTACCAATTGCTTTAAAGACTGAATTACGCTAGACTTGTTAGTGTGGTGACTATTTATACTCCACTCACATGGTCAAATTGGATATGTCTGTTAATGAAATTGGCAATCGAAGTCCGGAACAACATTGAGGCGTCAGAAGCGTCGTCTTTAATTATTATCATCACTATAAAGAATATGGATCTCTATTTCGTACAATTTTCTTTCGTAAGAAGTTAAAAAAAATTGATAATCAATTCTGATGTCATCGACTCGCCGTCTTATTAATAAGTTTCATAAACCAGAAGTTGAGTAGAAGTCCGTTGGATCATTTGGGTTTATTTGTTCAGTTAATGGGGCGGGCTACGATAACACATAGCAACACAAAAAGAAGTCCGTGACAATCAAAGTAGTCGGCCCAAGTATTGCGTTGTTTGTTAAGCAAGACAATAATAAGACACTTGTATGTCTACGCTAGTCCGCTAGTGTTGCTTGAACTACCACCATGCAGAAAGTTGAGCCTTATTATTTGATGAATGTCATTTCGAAAATTTGACTACACCTTGCGATCTTGCCCAATCAAAACTTCCAAATTTAGATAATATGTACCTACTTTGGTGAATTGTGTCATTTTGTATGATGAATGGAAAACAGGATGATAAAGTACAACTTAAATCCAAAGTTCACGTTATTCTTGCTCATTAGACTTGACTTATTGTACGCACTCATAAACTCATTGCCCACGTATAGTAGTTTGCCAGACTTAGTTGCTTAACGGCCACGACACTGATTCACAATTTATATATAACCAACCCAAGGTATTTAAATTTCTTTTTGTAGATTGTTCTTGGAAGACTTGTCATTATAAGCCTTATCAAAGTTGCATTAACCAGATTGTTTCCCCACCATATATCAAATACAGTATGGATCTGATGAATCGGATAGAATTATATAGAATGGATTTAAGTTAAAACTTTTACAATAAGACTAGGCACTGTTAGTTGTGTTCCTATAACTTCCACTTGAGACCTCTGAAGTCTACGTAAGCGGAGATTATCTATTTAATCAAGAGCTCGTGAATACCATATTTCAAGTGCATATTCCTTGATTTAATTGGTCAAGAGGCATTGATTATTTAAATTGACTAAAATGAAAAAAGTATTAACAATTGAAAAAAATAGAGTATAATGGAATGAAATTAGTGAGATTTCTGGACATTTATTGTCGGATTTCAAGTTGACCAAGACAATACGCTTCATTATGAAATTCAATCCAAGAATCTTCATATATTATTACAAATTTACAATGTACCCCAGTATAAGAATAATGAAGTTCCGTCCACCATATTTCTAGAGTCTGATCTATACTTGCCTCAATTCACGCATAATTCTACATGCCAGACAATGTATAATAGCAACAAGAACAAACAAATTAGTAGATTGTATAATAACTACTTGATTCAAGTTGGTTCTAGCTAGGAAGCAAAGGAGATAAACACATGCACCATTGACTTTTTCTTATATTAAATAAAGGGTTAGGTTCCGCTAGAAACCATAGTTATATAGGAACTCGTAGGAACCCACTATAGAGGTCATTTTTTCCGAAATAAAATACACAGATGCACTCCTTGACACCTAATCTACCCAATCATGCCCCAAACTTTAAATGAAATGTCCATTTGACGTGAGTTTTAGGTACCCCAAAATTTTAACACGCGTGGAACGCTAAAATTAGGGATATGAAAAAATATGACCAGATGAGTAAAACCGACCCATGTTAGGGTTTTATTATATAATTTCCATAATTTTAAGATGATTGGGAGCGTTAGATTTGGTCAAAATGACCTCTAGATAGGGTTTCTACGGGTTCCTATATAACCATGGTTCCTATCGGAACTTAAACCATTAAATATATATAACATTTTTCCTTTTAGCCATTTTTCCGAGTTTTGACAAGTTTACATTGAGACATTGAGTCACTTGGACCGGTCCACTTTTCACAATTTTCATTTAGACTAACTAACTAGCTACGATCTTCATTTTTTGAGTATATTTTGTAAGAGCGCAAGATATTATTAAGCTGTATAAGCTGTTTTAATTGAATATATAGTACTCTGGACGTCATGATCGCTTACAGATTCATAATGAAGTGCTATAATTTTGAGAACGAAGCTTCATTAATAAGAAGAAGATATGACAATTTGGTACTCACAAATCACAATTATTTAGTGCTAATAATTGAATTGATCCGTCGTCATTGATCAAGTTCATCATAAAGATTAAAGATAGAGATCGAACTTTGTTTATTTATTAATATGGTGAAATAATCAAGATTGTGAAAATGACATACTCCATACTATCTCCACCTAAACAATCAAGACTGCATAAGCAAATATTGTAGAATGCTTAATTAAACGTTAGTCAATTTAGAACGGATATGGGAATTGATATGCTCATTAATATTTATATCATAAAGTTTGATCATGCTAATTAATGACTAACAAGTGTATTTAGTTAATAAGAAGTGGTTAATCATCATGAAGTTTATGATTACTGAGTGCATTATTGGGTTAACATGTGAAATGTGGTTGGAGCAAACACAAGCAGATCAGAGCACAAACTAGGTGTTCAGGCTGCCTACGTACAATGCATAACTTTTTAAGAAGTCCCCATCACATTGAATTGAAGTCGCCCCCTTTAATCGGGAACATAGCTATAGTAATAACTTGTCCATGACGTATCACCATATTTCCCCCATATATAGCATATTAACATTTGCATGGGCGTAATTCTATAGGAAACTTGTAACAAAATTCTCAATGCTAGTATATCTTTGTAGACTTTTTCAGTTTCTCTGATATATCATCACACAAAGTATAATTTCAAAAGACGAGATCACAAACACGGTTAAGATATATAGAGTTGTACGTGTAGGCGTGTAGCAAATAGCAACTTTACCACTTCAATTGACCAAATCAACTGAGTTATTCACATGTAATTATTTTAACTACACGTATTAAATTAAACGAACGAGCTACTACTTAGTGTTACTATTACAAGATCGAACGTGCCATGAAATTAGCCCTTCCAATATATATGGTGTTCTATAAGTAACGTGTACATGTTGAGGTGAAGATATATCACATTTATTGCGTTCTGATCTACGCCCCCATGCTGGCCATGCAAGCTGAGCTATTACTACTTGTACATTCACATCCAACTAATTTTCCGAAGTAAGAACTCATCGATCATAAAAGTGAAGAAATCATACTCTCGTCAAATTTGGAGAATCTTCGCGATCCAATCTCTACCACATTAATATGGTACGGTTCATGCATGGCCACCGCATGAATAATTTTGAAGCCTAGAATTCAATTTGACTTAAATAAAAAGAATACGTAACAAATTATATTGGAGCAGTTTTTTGAGGGTCACACTCACACAACCGGCCTATTAGCAATAGTTGTGATCGATAGTAATGAATAAAAGTAGCAAGCTAAGTTTTAAGGAAACATGCATATGTACCTAATTAAGGAAGTATTTATAAGATTACCCCCATTTCTTGTCATGAGACGATGAACATCAACTAGTTAAGGTTACTTAGCTCAAAGAACTGATTTAATTATCTTCTAAAATCTAATACTATATATTAAAACCTGAAACCAAGTCTTTCCTACGACGACACTTGGCATACATTAATTGGATAGAACATAAAAATAGCATTAAAATACAATTATGGGTTATGATATGGTAATAAATTATCATACATTAATGGGATAGATCAGAACATAAAAGTAGCATTAAATACAATTATCAGTTAAGATATAGTAATAAATTATTATAGAGTAATATAGTATTAGCTAATTTACGAAAAATAATCATTATGCTAATTTATTAGGACAAAGATAAGGCAACATTTTTTTTATAGAACGTGTATAACAATATAAATATATAGCCCGGTCGTGGCACGGGCATGCATGCAAACTAGTAATTGTTCAAATTCCGATCTCCAAAACTTATACTGTATATATTTGATCCCAAATTCAAGTCAGACACAACATAATAACCCTCATCCAGCATTGACCCGACACATGTGTACATTAGCGCATTACTTATTATCAACTCGACTTACTAATACTATCAAGTGCATGTCACCCATTATTATAATTAAGGACATTATGCATGAGGGTAGATCGAAAGTTGATAGTCAGATCAACACGTATAATTAGTAGTAACAATAATTATTGTAATTACAACAATCCGACGACGAACCTTGACCCATACACATACATACATAACTAAATACTTGAATTAATTAAACCCATATGAAGAAACCGCGAAATGTGCTCCCTTTCTTCCCTTCCTCTCCTTTTTGCTTAGCTAACACCTTTATATCTCCCCTTTACTACTTCTACTTCACGCTTCACCCACCAAAAATTTATCTCTTTCCCTCTACTCTTCCCCCCAAAAAGAAAACATGAACAAATCCCAAACTTCTCAACAACAAAATCCTCAAATAATCCCACAAAAATTAGCTAGTAATAATAATCATGTTTTAGATTATCATCAAAAACCATCCAACATTATTATTAAACCCAATAGTAATAATAATCTTACTACTAATAATAATGTTTTAGATCAACAAAAACCTAACAACAACATTAAACCCATTAATAATAGCAATCTTCCTAGTCAAGTTACTATTGCTAATGATAATAGTAAGATTATGGTGAATGGTAATAAGAATAAGAATGGTAAGGTAATATGGGATTGTGGGAGCTCATTATACGACTCGTTCGAGCGCGACTCGTTCCGAAAGCAACTCGACTCGGCCATCATCAACTCGTCTCGTACTCTTTCCATGCCACGTCTTCCTTCACAAGCTACCCGAGAGCAGCAGCCACCACCACCACAAGTCCCATTACCACAACAGACGAATATTAAGAAAACGGCGTCGTCGAAGCTGTCGAGATCATTCCAGAAGCTTATACGGTCGGTGTTTCGGGCCTCAAAGCCCAACAAGAACAGCTCAAAGCCCAACAAGAACAGCTCAAAGCCCAACTCAGCTGGTAGTGCTAGCCCTGATCCATGGTTCTTTGATTCACCCGTCTCTTTTGAAGAAGAAAAGGATATTTACGGTAATAATGGTAAAAAAGTTGACGGTGGCAGTAATTCTGGTAAATATTACGTTGTGTATGAAAAGCCTAATTTAAGTGGGCTTACTGCTATTCCTGAAGTTCCTGAGGTTAATTTATCGCCGGAAATTGGATCGTTGGTTAGGAAGACCATGTCTGATCGATTTACCGCTGTTTCTCGTGGTATTTACTGCGCTTAGGTAATTTATCATCTGATCAAGGTTATATTTACTGCTATGTATAGTGTATGATACTTCGTATAGCCTATAGGTGAGTAAAAACATAATTGTTCGACATTTGGGATGTCATGTTCATATGTTATAATGTTATATGTAGTCAGCTACTTATTTTAATAAAAATAAAACATCGATCGAATAGTACACTATGTTTATGTTCGATATCTTAGTGATTTGAGACGGTCTATCGATTTTCTGTTGTTTGACTTAAACTTTTAATAGATAATGATACAAACTTTTAGATTCGGAATTTTAACATGCATATATATGCTCCATCTTTTACATTATTTGATGATAGTATTAGTATCGTGTATTGTAATTCTATCATAAAAATCGTCTTACGCAAGTCTACTACTTCGTGTGGTATAATGAGCATGCATGATAATGAAACAATTGTTACTCTTTCATGGTGGACCGCCTAAGCTTTTGATGCCACGAATTGCAATTGGAATTACATTCATTATTAATCGATCTATCTTCCATTGTTGTTATTATTACATATAGTTATTTAAGTTGCGCACGCACTTAATTTAACTTTGTTCTAGATATATAGTACATACTCAACTTATTAATGTATGATCCTCGTATCATCTTATGAGTGAGTAATGAGTGCCAAGACACTTTAATTTAGAAGGTAGGAGTACATGCAATTAAATGATCATTTTTAAAATTGTACTCCGTAAAATGATAACTTATCGACTGATCAAAACTTGACATAATATTAAATAGTGAAAACAAGCCGGTTGGTTAGGAGTGTTCACTTTTTTTTGGAGGGGTGACTTAGTGGCCATTGCTTTCAAATGTTTGCCAAAAGTTAGCCATATATCAGCGCTAAAGAAAACGAATTGATTTGACGTCAAAAAAAAATTGATAGATTAACATACAAACACAAATAAAACTGTGCAACTTACTCAAATGTATCACTTTCTAAACTCCCAACTCCCGAATCATGGTGTAGAAAACTATGAGATGTTTGATAGTTTTGATATTTGCCAATTAAATTTCTCTCTACATACTCGTATCAGTTAAAGTTAGGTTTAAAAATGCAAGAAATCGAGAATAATCTACAATATCGATCACCTCATTGAACTATCAGCCCCTAACTTGGAGGTTTTCTCATCTTGTAAAGTTGCCAATTTGGAGGGAATATATATTGTCTTGTGCTTAATAGACTCCGAATGTACAGACTCCGGCCTAAGATCCAAACCTAATTTCCAACAACCTAGTCAGAGGTATTATTGTACCGTGTGATAACCTTTTGGTAATCTCTAGGTAGTAGGCTCAAAAGTTGAGTCCAACCTTCTTAAACTAATGACTTATCTACGCAAAATAAAACGAAACAAAATTAAGCTTGGAGGAGTTGACCAAATTAAATCAGACCATATCACCTTTGGGCGAGCTTCATAAAAGGCCCATTTCCTTTTTGTCAAATAAATGCTGCTTAAAGCCACACAAGGCCCACAAAAGTGCGCCATGCATTCATACCTGATATAGACCGGGAAAGCTGAAAAATCAAGGTTAACAAGTCATGTACCTTTGCGGAGTATGATCTACCAAACATAAAAAGGGTGGATCTATTAGTTGATTTATGTCGTCTCAAGTCTGTTTACATTCCACGAGTGCCCCAATCGTGGCTCTTTTCCCCTTTCCTTTCTGAAAGCCCAATTTCGTATCACTTGGTGACTGTCTCCGACCAGCTACCTCGTGGGGAGTATTATTATAGCGTGTAATCACTAATCACCTTGTTATAATCTCTAGCTAGTCTCAAAGGTTGAATCGAACCCTTTTAAACCAATAACTTAATCGACCAAAATTAAAATAAAAAAGATACAAAACAAAATTTAGATTTGGAAAAGTGGACCAAATCAGACCAATCCGCATTAAGCGAGCGAGCCCACAATTAGGCCCAATTTCTTTGTGTCAAACTAATGCGGCTTAAAGCCACAGGCCCACAGATGCGCGCCATGCATTCATGCACGCACCTGAAATATCAAGGTTCAATCATATTCATGCAACATTGCATGATTGCAAAAATGCAAAGCACCATCTCTTTGCCTAACCATTCATTTTCCGAAGATCTTTGTTACTATTTTTGTCTAAACATTATTTTGTCTATTTATTCACGGCCTAATTATTGTTTATTAATTATTTGCCTGTTTATCCCTACATTTGTCGGATTTTTACCCGCTTTACTTGATTGTTGCATTATTTAATTTACACGTGATTTTTTCTTCTTATAAAACGCCTTTCATTTTCTTTTGTGAAAGATAACAATCCAACATGGAGGAAAAACAACCACACATAGCTATGATCCCTACACCGGGTATGGGTCACCTCATCCCACTCACCGAGTTAGCTCGTCGACTAACCGAGTCATTCAGCTTCTCACGTGTGTTTTTTCTTAGTAGTGCTTTGGGGTTGTGTTTTGGTTTTACGCTCCCAAAACTCGATAAAATGTACACGTGTGAGTACAAAGATTTGCCTGAGCCGGTTCAGTTTTGTCCCGGTTCGGTTCCGGTTCATGGAGTCGATTTTATAGACCCGGTTCAAGATAGAAAAGATGAAGTGTACGACCGGTTGCTTGACATGGTAGGGAAATACCATGATGTTGCTGGAATTTTTGTCAATAGTTTTCGCGATCTTGAACCGTCGGCTTTGAAATATTTATCGGATGATAAAACCTGTCAAGAAAATAATTTTCCACCGGTTTATGCGATTGGGCCAGTGGTTCAAACCGGGTCGGGAAGTGGGTCTGATGATGGTTCGAGCTGTTTAAAATGGTTGGATGAGCAGCCACGTGGCTCGGTTTTATTCGTTTCATTTGGGAGCGGTGGGTCCCTCTCTCGTGAACAATTTGTGGAGCTAGCATATGGGCTTGAATCAAGTGGGGTAAGATTTTTGTGGGTGGTTAAAAGCCCACATGATGGAGTTGCTAATGCAACTTTTTTTACAGTTGATAGTGAAAATGATCCACTTACGTATTTACCAAAGGGGTTTTTGGAGAGGACTAAAGGGTTAGGTCTAGTGGTGCCTTCTTGGGTACCTCAAGTTCGAGTATTGGGCCATGGCTCGACGGGCGGGTTTTTGACTCATTGTGGGTGGAACTCTGTTACGGAAAGTGTAGTTCAAGGTACGCCCATGATTGCATGGCCGCTCTTTGCAGAGCAAAAGTTTAATGCGGTCTTCTTGGCCGAGGACTTAAAGGTTGCAATGAGGGTGAAGCCGAATGAGGAGGGTTTAGTTGAAAGATCGCAAATTGCCAAGTATGCACAAGATTTGATTCAGGGAGAGGAAGGGAAAGTGTTGAGAGATAGGATGAAGGATTTGAAGAATAAGGCTAATTTGGCCTTGTGTGAAGGTGGGTCGTCCAACATATCATTAGCTAAGGTAGCTCAAGCGTGGATGAATCGTACAATACAATAGCATAACAAAATGCATAGATTAGTTAGCTACTTAGCTCACTTGATAACGATAAAATGGGATTTTCTTCGATTTGTATTAGATTCACAACATGAATTGAAATTTCGAAATGGATCCATATATGCCTAATTGCCTATCGAATAATTTGTGTTGGATCAACCATCAACCCCTATTGCCTAATCTCATATTCACGTGCGATTTTCATTTATTTAAAACTTTGATCATATCAATATCTATCCCTTCTCCCAAATTATCAACACGAACACCTTTCAACTCGAAATTTGGGGACAAGATTTGATCATAAAAAAACTTCTATAAACGTGATGGTTAACATTAAACTCGCTGAGGCAACGAGAATTGATTTATGATTGAATTAGGCCTAACGATAAATGCCCACAAAGCATAGACTTGTGGCACTCGCCACAATAAGGACCGAGATCGAAACCTGAACCGAGACCGAAACCTTTATTTTAATCAAGACCAAGAACGGACCCAAATTTGCCTTCCCTTTGGCGACCACCACCTCTCTATTCCCTTCAATCCCTTGTGTTACAAGCGGGAAAGCCTAAAGCCCAAAACCCTACAAATTGAAGGCCTGAATTCTTAAAGAAATAGTTCATTGAAAAAAATGGCGAAAAGTTTGGCAAGATTGGAGAAAGGAACAGTATGCTCAGCTTGGAATTACAACGGTCAAAGATTAGCAACCGGTTCAATCGACGGCAAAGTCTCAATATTTGATCCACCCGACCCGGCTTCTTCTTCCCCTCTTTCTTGCTCCTCCTCTTTCCAGGTCAGGTTTACCCCCTTCTTTCTATTTGATTTAATTGGCAATTTCAATTATTTTTTCGCAGTATAAATTCGTTTTATTGAGTGCCCATTACATTTTTAGTGATTAATTGAATGTTTTTGTAGTTGCCCGCCTGTTGTTGTTTTGCTCAATTGGCCCCATTTTTCTTGGTTGTTTGGGACTTTGAAATTTGATGATTTCTCTTGGGTAATGTGGTATTTCAGTTTTACTTTAACAAGCTCTGAGCTAGTTAGCTCAAAAAAGAGAGTATGATATTAGGCCCCTAAACATAATTGATTTACTGTTGATGTCTTTCAATTGCACCTCATGGGCCTCATGGCTCATGTTGTAGTTGTGGGATGATTGGAGTTTTTGTCAAAAAGTGATTGCAATGCGGGGGTGGATTGCTTGTGTTGCGTGTGGGGGTGAGTTCGGAGGTCTCAAATGTCAGCTTATTGTGTTAATCCAACATTTTGAATGGTAATTACAATGTAATGTACTGGGAATTCTGCTTTAGTTTAGATACTATATTATGCTTCCGAGATAAAGTATGATGGATGTTTGAGGTGTGAAAATTTCTCGATTCATGAAATTGATGATGGGTCTTTCTCATAGTAGTGTAAAAGTCAGTAGTTTATGTTGAGGTTTAAGATGGATGGTTACTTTGTGGCTTTTAGGTACATGAGGTTAGTGTCGTGAAGGTTGTATGGGTTCCTCCAGAGTATGGAGATGCAATTGCGTGCGTTTCAGATGATGGCAGTTTGTCTTTATGGGAAGAAGTCATGGAAGGTAATCCATTCTGTTTGCCTGTTTTCCTCCAAAGGACCCAAATTGCTGTATCAATTACAACAATTTTCATTTGTTAGAATTGCTTGGACCAGATTTGTCAAACCAGCTATTTCTGGATGTTTTTGTTATCATGATTTAGTTCTGAATTTGTGATGTTGTACATTTTTAAATATTTGTCAGAGACATCTATTTCAGTGTGCGAGACCAGGTAATCCTAAATCTTGAACCTCCTCTTTTCAGATGGACAATCTCTTCAGTGGAAGTTTTGCACCAAGTTTCAGAGTAAAACTGCCCGTGTGTTGGATATCCTGTTCGGATGCTCTTCAACCTCTCTGAAGTTGGTGAGAGTTAGCCTCTCTATAACTTCATGTATATCGTTCTATCCTAAGTTCCTAAAGCAAGTCACTTAATGGATCCGAATGCTATGACAAACTCCTTTGTCCTTTTTTTTCCTTCACTTTTAGGTGGCGGCATTTTCAGATGGCTATGTTAAAGTCTACGAGCTACTGAATCCATTGGAGCTGAACACCTGGCAACTTCAGGTACCATTTGCTTTTAGGGGAGCTATTTAGTGTAGGGAACTCATTGCTCTTATAGTTGCTTTGTTGATTGTGAATTTTTTTGACAATCTTTTTGGAAATTGTCTAGGCTGAGTTCCAGAATGTGATTGACTCAGTTTTCAAATTTGCAAAAGCTTCTTGCTTATCCGCAACTGTTTCATGGATTCCGCAAAGAAGTGACAACCAACAATTCAGTTTTGTTTTGGGATTAAACTCGGATATACCACAACTGAATTCTTCCAAGGTAGTATTGATAATATATGTGTGAATACCACTTTATCCTTTTTATATTTCTCACATCTTAAATCTGAACCTTTCATGGTACCAGCAGTATATAATTTCTTCTTAGTAGTCAATGGAATTTGATGTCTAGTGATGGACATATCCGTGTTGTAGCATTGCATGCAATAATATATCGACGTCATAATTTACTGGTGAGACTGAAGATTTTGAAGTAGCTGTGAATGCTTGATTTAAACGTCATAAGACTGGCTGATTGTTGAATTACTTATCACCTCAATCTCATATTAGATCTCATCAGGTTTGGGAGTTTGATCAAGTGCACCAGAGGTGGCGTCCTGTTGCTGAGTTAGCTCTAGCAGAAGACAGTGGTGAACCAGTACATGTTGCTTGGGCTCCCAATATTGGCAGGTACCTTTTTTTCATTATACTAAGCTTCTCAAATGTTGACATCAGGCGTGTCACGTGTATGTGTGTATGCGTGCGAATAGAGTGTATTCTGTAGAAAGCTTTTTGAATCTTGCCAGGTCTGCCTTCGTCTTTGTGTTAGGTTGGGTAGCTGATGATCTTACACAGTAAAGTGTGTAAAATTGAGCTTTACATTCTTTGATGTCCGTCTTTTCCATGCTTGTGGAGTAGTGGTACATTGATTGGCAATCGGCATCCATTCACCTGATGTTGGCAGAAGGGTGCGACCTGGAATCTTGTTTTATGACTTCAGTGCTTTTGATTGTAACTTGTAGGCCTTATGAAACAATATCTGTCGCTACTCAGAAGGGTATTGCGATATGGCATATTGGTTTAAACCCTGATGTTGACGGGCGTTTGTCAGTGGAAAATATTGCTCTGCTATCAGGTCACCAAGGCGAGGTATGACAGTACAGTTCTTTTCTTCAATTGTCTTACTTCGTCTATCTCTTATCTTTCTTTGGGATGTTTTTAGAGGTTGAACTGTTAACTGAACTAAAGTTTGGTTTGAATAAACTAAACAATTTGATATCTAATTTACAAGTGAGACAAGAGTGTTCATGTGTGTAATCAATACCCCCAGAAGTTGATTTTCATAGCAACTCATGGCTCATGTTGTAGTTGTGGAATGATTTCGATTTTTGCAAAAAAGTTGCCATCTTGACCGATGATTGTGAGGCATTGCCTGGGGTGGATTGCTTATGTTACGTGTGGGCGTGAATTTGGAGGTATCAAATATCAGCTTATTGTGTCAGTCCAACATTTTGAATGCTAGTTACAACATAATGTACTAGGAATTCTGCTTTAGTTTAGATATTATGCTCCCGAGATAAAGTATGATGGATGTTTGAGGTGCGAGAATTTTCTCGATTCATGAAATCAATGATGGGTCTTTCTCAGATTAGTGTAAAACTTAGTAGTTTATGTTGAAGTTTTAGATGGATGGTACTAATCAGGCGTTACTTTGTGGCTTTAGGTACATGAGGTTAGTATCGTGAAGGTTGTATGGGTTCCTCCAGAGTATGGAGATGCAGTTGCGTGTGTTTCAGATGATGGCAGTTTGTCTTTATGGGAAGAAGTCATGGAAGGTAATCCACTCTGTTTGCCTGCTTTCCTCCCAAGAACCCAAACTGCTGTATCAATTACAACAATTTTCATCTGTTATGATTGCTTCGACCATGAATTGTCTCACCAGCTAAATCTGATGTCATCAATCTAATATCATGATTTAATTCTGAATTTGTGATTTTGTACATTTTCATTTTCGAATATTTGTCAGAGACGTTTATTTGGCACCAAGTTTTGCACCAAGTTTCAGAGTAAAAATGCCCGTGTGTTGGATATCCAGTTTGGAGGCTCTTCAACCTCTCTGTAGTTGGTGAGAGTTAGTCTCTTCTATGTATCATTCTATATCTCTATCCTAAGTTCCTAAAGCAAGTCACTTATTGTGTGTGTGCGCGCGCTATGCCATTCTATCTTGATGCAATATCCAATCTCATCCGTATGCCCTCACAAAATCCTTTTGTCCTTTTTTTCCCTTCACATTTAGGTTGCAAAATTTTCAGATGGCTATGTACGAGCTACTGAATCCACCGGAGCTGAACATCTGGCAACTTCAGGTACCTTATCCTTTCTGAGGACCTACTTGGTGTATGGAGCTCATTGCTCTTATAGTTGTCTCGTTGATTGTGAATTCTATTTGACAATGTTTTCTTGGTAATCGTCTAGGCTGAGTTTCGGAATGTGATTTACTCAGTATCCAAATTTGCTAAAGTTTCTTGCTTATCCGCAATTGTTTCCTGGATTCCACAAAGAAGTGACGACCAACAGTTTTGTTCTGGGATTAAACTCGAAATATACCCAAAGTCCCCAGTTAAATGCTTCCTAGGTACTTTTGAGTATGTTATGTGGTGTATACTACTTAGCCTTTTAATGTTTCTCACCTCATAGTTCTGGAGCTTCCCTGGCAATGACAGTGTATAATTTCCGTATAGTAGTCAAATGAGTATCATTTCATTCATATCTGAATAACCCGTATAATTAATATAGTACTTGTATGAGAAAATTGGGTCGTTTGGATATGAATGGAGGGAATAGGATGCATTGGGTGATGGACAATCTATGTTATAGCAATGCATGTTACATCATTCTATGTCCTAATTTATGAGCAACTTTCATGGTGAAATATTTTATGCCTAACTGTGATCTTTGTTCTCCTTGAGGGAGTAGGGTATATTCTACTGGTGTGTCTGATGACTGAAGGATTCAAAGTAGCTGTGAGTGTTTGATTGATCAGGATTAGGCTGCTGATAATTGAATTACTTATCATCTCAATCTTACATTTGATCTCATCAGGTTTGGGAGTTTGATCAAGTGCACCAGAGGTGGCATCTTGTTTCTGGATTGGCTCTGGCTGAAGACAGTAGCGAAACAGTCCATGCTGTTGCATGAGCTCCCAAAATTGGCAGGTACCATTTTTTTGTCATAAGCTTATCAAATATTGTCAGCAGGCGTGATTGTGAGTAAGAATCAGTTGGGTGCGTTTGTGTGTGTGTTTGATTGGGTAGCTCATCCATAGTCTATTAGAACCATAGCATTATGTTTTTTTTTTTTTGTTTTTGTTTTTGTTTTGTTATGTGTGTAGTGGTACATTGATTGGAAATTGGAATCCATTCACTTGATGTTGTCAAAAGGGTTCAATTTGGAACCTTTGTATTATAGCTCCAGTGCTTTTAATTGTAACTTGCAGGCCTTATGAAACAATATCTGTCGTTGCTCAAAAGGGTATTGCCGTATGGCAGGTTGGTCAAAACCCTGATCTTGATGTGCATGTGTCAGTGGAAAAGGTTGCTTTGTTACCAGGTCGTCAGGGCAAGGTATGACAGTATTCTTTTCCATTCGGTTGCCAATTTGCCATTATCTTCTAGCTCTTATTTCTTTGCTAGAGGAGCGGTGATTTTAGAGGGTAAACGGCTAAATGAACTGAAATTTTGTTTAAAAGTGACAAGGGGAAAATGGTCAAATAAGCCATTGTGAATGTAGGGGACAATGTCAAATAAGCTATTGTGAATGTAGGTCAATACGGCAGTAGGCCCTGTATAATAGCCGAGATAGCACCCACAATGTAGATGAACGATTGTATGCATAGGTAAAAAGATCCTAACAGTACGTTATGTTGTTATTTATGAGTGAGTCTATGTGGTTTGCTTGCCCTCTTTTACCAAAATAGGTATTCCATACTCTAGTACAAATGAATGAACTTTTGCTACTAACTGTGAATATTTGGTTTGTTTACCCCTAAATTCTAGTCATAGAGCTAAAGAATGCACAATTGTATAAATCATGTGGTCACTAAATTATAATGCTAGTTGCTACTTTTATAAAATGCTTTGTTATGAAGGAGTGAGATACCATTCAGGTGACTGATAATGTCATTATCTTGAAATGGTTAGTTTTGACGGAAGTTTTGGTTACTGTTTTTAGGAGTGTGTAGTGCATTGTTCTTCTTCTCTTGCTGTTCCCTTGGTCTATATATGTACAAGGAAGTAGTCAATATGTACGGCTAGATGGCTAGTACCGTACACTAATATCCCTGTAAGTTGTGACAATTTCGCCATACCCCTGAGCGGACCTAGTGCCTACTGTGTAGAGGGTTGCAACTTGCGAGGGTAGGGACTATTCTAATGACCACAAATATGTGCTTTGACGTTTAATTCTCGCTTCTCCCAACTCCCAAGTTACGTAAAAAAATCCCGTGTTAAGAGACTCGAGTTAACGATTTCAGCAGGATTTTGCTTCATGATTACCTTGTTACACTACTGTTTATGAACAGGTTCTGGTTGAATGTTTTATTTTGTTATGACCATTCAAACTACTATAAACACTGAGATTGGGATCGAACCATCCTGCTAGCTGCAGAATGCATTCGGGTTTTAGTGCCTATCTCCAAAGATTTAGTAACAAATTGTTATGCTACTTTGCTTTATCATGACCTCTTTTGTAACACTATGTATGTGTGTCAAGTCTACCACGTTGTCAAGTTGCTAGGTCAGTTGTTGTTTCAATGTTGTCATATTAGATAAAATCTTTCAACTTGATGAATGGTGGTGTATATCAATATTTTACTGGGTGTCAATACTTGACCTTATTTCGAGTATAACACTTCAACACTCTTAGCAGAAACATTGTGAGAACTAGCAGTATCCGCCAGTATATCTACTGTTCAGTTCATCTGTCCTCTGTAACTCTTTTTCCTCTTGAGCTCTGTGAACCTAGTACAACAACCAAGTTTAGAGACTTGTGTAATTAGTTTTTATTCTCCTACCAGTAGTATGGCGTGTACTGTGTTCTCTAGTGCCGAATGATTGTACATACTTGTGCTCAGAAAAGTTTCACTTGCATGAAAATGATTTGCGACATTTCTGAATTCATCTGTAAAGCTAATGGAGAATTTCACTCCTGCAATAAAAGCTTAGCGCACTCTATTTCATAGCGAAACAACATTATTTTATCACAAGTTGATGCGAAATAATATTTGCTCATTAATTTGGCATGTGTATTTTCCTCTGTGGTGTTCATCTGTGATTTAATTTCAAATCTAATGGAGAAACTGATTCCTGGAGTAAAGCTTTTGTGTACTCAAGTCTATAGCGAAATCAATGGCCCAGCTTTGGCTCTGGATTGAGTTTTAGGACTTGTGTTATCTTTGTTCTTCTGCAGCCTTTCATTTTACGCCATTGTCTTTTTTCTGTACAATTCTACTCAAATCCAAGTTTTTGAACCCACCTCGTTTGGGAGAGATTTTGAGGTTATGAGGGTCGGATTTGAATAGAGGAGTATATTTGAGTATGCATTTATTCAATGATGTATATCGATATTGTGACAGGTTTACTCCCAAGTGGCTTTTGAGGTCATGGAGAAGAAATCAGCGGATACAAACCAAGGGATGTTTCCGAAGAGAAATCTCGTCCCACGGCTCATTCTCTGCGCATTAAAGATGATACCCTGCGGCTTCTTTGCGTCAATGCTTCCATTTTTCGGAGACATCAGCAGTGTGGGAGGAGCCATCGGCTTCATACGCTTGGACTTGATACTACCAATGCAGCTCTACAACATGACTTACAAGCGTTCCAAGTCATCTTGGACTTACTGGATCGACGTGTTGATCATCGTTGTCTTGAGTGTTGCCGGGCTACTTGGGGCATGCTCTTTGATACGAGAGTTGATTCTTGATGCCAAGCAGTTGAAACTCTTCGGAAACAACAAAAGGAGTAGTCGATTGACTAATTACTGACATGCATAGTGACTAATTCACCTTCTTAGCATTGTATCCAGGCTTTTGACAAATTGTTATATCCACGAGGACACGAGCAGTATTTGTAAAGAAGAGAAGAATCTGATGCATTGAACAATTGAATCATGAATCATCGTCTCACCATTGTTATACATACATATTAGCTGCTTAATGAGGCGGACAGATTTGTGAATAAAGGTTGCTTGAGTTAAAATTTCGAGTAGTTCATGTTTTACGTCTACCACCGTAAAAAAGGGAAGTGTGTGAAATATTAGAGCATCATTTCACTCCGTTGTGCAGCGTTCAGAAATGCGTCACGCATAATCACTCAAATGATGGGTATCAACTGCTTTAGGCTGAGAAAATAGTAAATTTTGCTAGGTGAAATTTGAGTAACATGGTCGTCAAAAGGAAAAAAAAAAGAAGCACGCCCATCGTTTAATCCAAAATGTAAAAGGATCGTTTTGGGGTCGAAAGCTAGGACTATTTTGACGTTAGAATTAGTTACCCGATTATCATGGATAGTTTATTCGAGAATCGAAACTAGTATCGTTTATTCGAAAACCGAAACTAGAAAGGTTTAGGATAAGAATGTGGGAGAAGAAGTGGCAAAAAGTTGGTAAGGAAAAAGAATAAAAGTACAACATATATTATGGTAATAAAACAGAAATGACTCCCACTTTCTTCCTCCGCAATTCACCAGTCACAGCTTGCAGTTGCAGTAGAGAGAGAGAGTAGAGAGAGAAACAAAAAAACCTCCCAAAGCGAGCTCCCTCCAAAAACCAAAATGACAATAGTACCCTCGCTCTCAGCCCTCACTTCCTTGCCACCGCACTACCAACCACCAACACTCTCTCTCCTCCCACCGCACCGCCATTTTTTATTTTATTTTATTTAATATTATTGTTTTAATCGTGTTGTTTTTTGAAATAATCACTTGTTTTAATCATGTTATTGGTGGGTTTGTTTATTATTATGACGGTAATTATTTGATGAATCTTTGATGTCGTTGGTGCTTTTTTTTTTTTGGAAGAAGAGTTTCGATGATGTTGGTGATTTTTATTTTATTTTTGGTAAATTCCTGATTTTTATTGTTGATGATTTTACCATGATTTGTGTTGCGTGATTTTGATGGCTTTTATAATGCGGTATAAAAAGTGAAACAGTAAAAAGGATAATTCAGTTAAAAGGGTGAAACAGTAAAAAAGGGAAAATCAGTGAAAATGGTAAAACAGTAAAAATTTGGAGAACAGAAATCTAGTAAAACACCAATAAGGGTAAAACAGTAAAAAGGGTAATACAGAAATCATGTTGTTTTTTGAAATAATCACTTGTTTTAATCATGTTGTTGGTGGGTTTGATTATTATTATGGCGGAAATTATTAGTTATTATTATTATTATGGCGGTAATTAATAATCATAATTATTATTATTTGATGAAACTTTGATGCCGTTGGTGCTTCTTTTTTGGAAGAAGAGTTTCGATGATGTTGGTGATTTTTATTTTATTTTTGATAAATTCCTGATTTTTATTGTTGATGATTTTGCCATGATTTGTGTTGCGTACTTGCGTGATTTTGGTGGTTTTTTTTAATATGATTTACGCTACTTTCATGATGAGGTAAAATCAGTAAAAAAGGCAAAATGGTGAAAAGGGTAAAACAATAATTAATATGGTATTTTTTAATAATTCCCACATCCTCCTTTATTCCCACACCGACGGCGACGTTTATTCAAAAGTAATCGTAAAAAATAACATGCATTTAGACTTTTCGTTTGTTTTTTTTCCGTTTTTGTGATTCAAATTCAATTTTGTTTGTTTTCTTCTTTTTTGCAGGGAGTTCCTCGACGAGAGCGGATGCAACACTGCCTTCCTCACCGACGCCGACCTCGAGCCGCAGCTGAAGGGTTTGCCCGGGTGGAAGAAGGAAGAGCTGGAGGCCCGTTTACAGACACTCTTGGCGGCGCACTCGACGTTGCTGGCTGCTGTTTCCACCTGGTCCGGCCTCCAGAGGTCACCACCACAGTCGTCGTCTGAGCACAGACTCGCGTTCTTTGGGTGGCTGGGGTTCCTGGTTTGCTGCCTCGACTGGCCAGCGTTCCTTGCTGTTTTTTTCGTCTCGTGTCTTGCCTATGAGTTTTATCGGCAGGACCCGGGATACTTCTGGGTTTGAGGTTGTTGGTCTGTCATATAGTTAGTTATCTCGTATTCTCAGATTTTGCATCTTTTTAGGAAGAACTATCAGGAGATTTTGAGCAGATCCTGATAGGGATTTTGAGATAAAACGCTTAGGGGATTTTGCTTATATTGTCCGATTTTGCTTATATTGTCGGATTTTGCCCACCTTCTAGTCTTACGCAGTTATCTTATGAGATCTCTGTTTATACTGTCGGTTTTATTTGTTCATTATCTCTTTGATTTCAACCACCATCCAACTTTCTTATTTGCAGTTCAACGCCTTTTTCCTAATTTTTCTCTTTTTCGTATGTTGATTGTTGCATTGTCAACTGTGAAGCCATAAGTTCATAACTCAAGGTTGCATTCACGACTGCAAACTGTCCAAAGTTGACTATTTCGGTTGTCTAATCCATTAATATGAATAGAATAATATGCTCCCGTGATGGACAATTTATCAGGGCCTCCTTTCCCGCCTAGCTAATTTGTCTCAACACCATACCCATGCTCGTAAATTGCTTGATATCGTATTAAACATGGTGCGTGGAGAAAACATGATAATCTTGTTGCTATAATTGCTATTGTATAGTGTCAATTGGAAATTCAACTAGTTTTTGTGTTCGTAAATTTACGGGATAATTTTTTACTCGACTCGATTGTAATTTGTGTTTTGTGAAATTTATTCATTTAATTGTGAAAGGAGGGAGTATTTTCTTTTATTAAATGTAGTAGTGTGTTTTACACAGATTATTAGTTGCCCCCTAGACATTATTTGGGTTCTTGGTTTCCTGCCTTGACTTGCCTGTCTTTTCTGTTCTTTTTTTTTAGTCTCGCGTCTCGGGCACGGTTCCTAGACATTTTTGGGTTTGAGATGATCTAATTTGGTATCATATAGTATAATAGTTATCATATTCTGAGATTTTAAGAAGAAATGCTTAGGGATTTTGCTTAGTAGTTATCTTTCCGAGTTTGCTACGATTGGTCTCAAAAAATATGGATTTTTTTTGTCTAACATACTTGATATAACAAGTAAATTGTGAACCATTCCCTATTGAAAACAACTCTTGTCTAATATCACTTACTTTTTGTCTAACACTACCACAAACGAGATTCCGTCAAAAGAAAAAGTCAGAATACCGGCATGGACTCGCCTGGTCAATCTTGGTCATTGATTAGCTAGACGATGTGGGGGTGGCGCAGGCTGTATGGTGGCACCGTGGCAGTTGTGGAAGGAGAGAGGAGAGAGAGAAAAGGAAGGGGGATAGGAAGAAGATAAGAAAGAGAAAAACAATGGGTGTTTTTCCTTTATTGTCTTATCTCGTAGACCATTAGATCTAATTAATGCGTGGTCAAGAGAGGTCAGGGCGAGTCCCCACCGTTAAGTCGATTTTATTTCTGTTGGAATCTCATTTGTGTTAGTGTTAGACAAGAAGTGTTCACAATTTATACTTGTATAGTTGTATTAGATAATGTTAACCAAAAAATCCCAAAATTAAAGAGCGTATATGCCAAATAAGAAAACACCCACTAATCTCACTCCTCCCGACACCAGAATGTTAATCTCATTCCACCATGCCACCATCAAATGACTCCCTTACCAGACCCGCTTATCCCCGATGACTCGAACCATAGGCGAGCACGATGGCCGACTAGCCAACACATTTCTTACATCTTGCTCTCCTCATGGTGGTGGTGCACATTTTTGGTGGTGGAGCCGTGGAGAGATTATTATGCCGGGCGTGTGATTCTAATTAAGGGAGATTAATTAGGTGACTAACAGCATGTTTGGTTGAGAGTTGAACGAAAAGAATTGGAAGGGGGAGAAAGGAGCGGAAAGGAAAGAAAGAGAAAGGAATGGAGATACGGTTTCCTTTGTTTGGTTGACTTATTAAAATTTTGGAGAAACCTGGAGGCAATTCAGTGTGTTTTTATGTTGTAAATTAGTTTTCCGTCCAATTCCACCCGTTTGGGAGGGAAAGGAAATGACAGTTTAATGAATGACCATTTCTTTTCATTTCCTTCCATTTCCTTTCATTTTCTTTCATTTCCTTCCATTTCCCATGCATCTTTATAAACCAAACGTAAAAAAGTAGAAAAATATGTTTCCTTTCCATCTATTTCATCTCTACTAAATATGTTGTAAGTAATTAAGCGAGGGCTCTTTGATATTTAGTCCAAACCAAAAGGGCAAAAAAAAGGGGAGCGACCGATGGAGCATGTGTACTGAAATGACCTAAAACTCCCTCTCTCTTCCTTCTTCTCCGTCACGATTCACAGTCGCGTCTCCATCACGCTAAAAGCTCTCAACTCAAATCTACTGACAAATTAATTAAAACAGTGAATTTTTTTTGTCTTCCACCAAAACCAAAATACCGATCCCATTGAATCTCGTTTACTTCCCCCTTATCTCCGCCGTCGCTCCTCCGCGGTCCTCCCTCGCTTCCCCACCAAATGTCACCATCTACGCCGCCACTTATCCGGCAAAACCTCCCCTTTCTGCCGTCAATTTTCAGCCATCACCACCAAATGTGCCCTTTTCAGCCATCATCACAACATGCCTTTATGGGTGCTTGTGTAACAGCCCGGTCCATCATACGTCGCAACACATCCCAATAATATGGGTAGTCACCTCTTAGACCCGTAAATCCTCTCGTGGGCTCTAAATGGTGAAGGCTTTGTTGGTCGTATGATGTTAGGAATCTATTATAAACTGATCATATGAGCCTTAGTTTCCCAATGTGGGACAAACCAATTCCATAAACCACTTTTCAAATTCCGTAGTGTTACAAACTCCCCCACTTAGAGAACGCGACGTCCCCGTCGCGCCTCGACCATTCCATACCAACATCAACACAGGTCCAAGATCCCCCCCGCTATACGGCTGACTTGGGCCTAACCCCAGGTCCCCAGCACTCAGCACGCGGTCGCAGGGTTGCTCTGATACCATCTGTAACAGCCCGATCCATCAAACGTCGCAACACAGCCCAATAATATGGGTAATCACCTCTTAGACCCGCAAATCCTCTCGTGGGTTCTAAATGGTGAAGGCCTTGTTGGTAGTATGATGGTAGGAATCTATTATAAAATGATCATATCAGCCTTAATTTCCCAATGTGGGACAAACCAACTCCATAAACCACTTTTCAAATTCCGTAGTGTTACAAACAGCCTGACAAGCTGCCATTGATGACCACTTTCGGCTTAGTCGATGAGCCGGGGCGTTACAAATGGTATCAGAGCAACCCTACGACCGCGAGTTGATCCTGTGGTCAGGAGTGCCCAGGTCAGCAGCCTAGCGGGGGAAAGATCCTGGAGTTGGACTATGGTTGGCTGTCAGGCGCAACGAGAACGTTGCGATCTTAAGAGGGGGTGAATGTAATACCCTACATTTCAGAGGAAGTTTCTAAGAGATTAAGGGCTCATATGAGTGCTTAAAGGGATTGATAGTGCTACTCATACCAACAAAGTCGACTTTCCTTTTAGAAATCTCATCTGATAAGAACTTCACAGTTAAGCGTGCTTAACTAGGAGCAATTTTAGGATGGGTTACCTCCTGAGAAGTTCCCAGGGTGCGCATGAGTGAGGTCAAAATGCGACGTAATGACCCGTGTTGGTCTGTGAGGTCAGCCCACAGCCTGGCAAGCTGCCATTGATGACCACTTCCGGTTCAGTCGATGAGCCGGGTGTTACAGCTTGTACTTTCTGTCAGATGATGATCTGACTGCTTTGCTTGAATGTCTTCCATTATCGACAAAAGTGGAGTTCAATTCATTCTCCGAGTCTGAACTAGTGGTGACGGTGAAGTACCCCTTGTCTTCTTTATCGTCACAGACATCTGAGATTATCTTACAGGTCATAAACAAATTGAAATTGTTTGTGGAAATCAACCCTCTGAGTTCTGGATTTTTCCTGAGTCTTTCCTGATTATTACTAAATGTAAATACCCTTCGTCATTGTCTGCAATCGTTTTCTCTAACTCCGTAATCCTTCTTTGAAGGTCATACGCCGCTCTCATAAGCCTCAACTTTTCTCCTTGTTTACCTTTGCTTCTAACCTCCTTACCTTGTCTTTCATTACTTTATCTTGTTCATTCTCGTCCAAAGGCACAAATGGTGAACCTGAAGGCTCATTATTCTTCTATGGTTTCATCTCGTCTGTTGTCCATCGAACCTACTTCTTTGCTACCTGAAGCTCGTCAGAAACATGCTCTATCGGTCGCTCCCTTTTTTTTTTGCCCTTTTGATCTGGAGTAAATATCAAAGAGTCGTCGCTTATTTACTTACAACGTGTTTGGTAGAGAGGAAATGGACGGAAAGGAAACATATTTTTCAATTTTTTTATGTTTGGTTTATAAATATGCATGAGAAATGCAAGGAAATGGAAGGAAATGAAAGGAAATGAGAGGAGAGCAAGATGTAAGAAAGGTGTTGGCTAGTCGGTCATCGTGCTCGCCTATGGTTCGAGCCATCGGGGATAAATGAGTCTGGTAAGGGAGTCATTTGATGGTGGCATGGTGGAATAAGATTAACATCGTGGTGTCGGGAGGAGTGAGATTAGTGGGTGTATTCTTATTTGGCATATACACCAAAAAGGGTAAAAGAGTATTTAATATGGTATTTTTTTAATATTTGTTTATTTTCTTCTTTTTTTGCAGGGAGTTCCTCGACGAGAGCGGATGCAACACTGCATTCCTCACCGACGCCGACCTCGAGCCACAGCCGAAGGGTTTGGCCGAGTGGACGAAGGAAGAGCTGGAGGCCCGTTTACAGACACTCTCGGCGGCATACTCGACGCTGCTGGCTGCTGTTTCCACCTGGTCCAGCCTCCAGAGGTCACCACCAGAGTCGTCTGAGCACAGACTCGTGTTCTTGGGGTGCTTGGGGTTCCTGGTTTGCTGCCTCGACTAGCCAGCGTTCTTTGTTGTTTTTTTCGTCTCGTGGCTTGCCTATGAGTTTTATCGGCAGGACCCGAGACACTTCTGGGTTTGAGGTTGGTATAGCTTGGTGTCATATAGTTAGTTATCTCGTATTATGAGATTTTGCATTTTTTAGGAAGAATTATTAGGAGATTTTGAGCAGATCCTGATAGGGGATTTTGCTTTTATTTGTTCATTATCTCTTTGATTTCAACCACCATCCAACTTTCTTATTTGCAGTTCAACGCCTTTTTCCTAAATTCTCCCTTTTTCGTATGTTGATTGTTGCATTGTCAACAGTGAAGCCATAAGTCCATAACTCAAGGTTGCATTCACGACTGCAAACTGTCCAAAGTTGACTATTTCAGTTGTCTAATCCATTAATATGAATAGAATAATATGCTCCCGTGATCAACAATTTATCGCGGCCTCCTTTCCCGCCTAGCTAATTTGTCTCAACACCATACCCATGCTCGTAAATTGCTTGATATCGTATTAAACATGATTTCGTGGAGAAAACATGATAATATTGTTGCTATAATTGCTATTGTATACTCGTCAATTGAAACTTCAACTAATTTTTGTGCCCGTGAATTCACGAGATAATTTTTGACTCGACTCGATTGTAGATTTGTAATTTGTGTTTTGTGAAGTTTATTCGTTTAATTGTGAAAGGAGGGAGTATATATCCATTATTTGACTTGTTAGTACATAACTAAATGCACTAGTGTGTTTTTCACAAATTATTAGGTGCCCCTACGTACCTCTTGTTTCACTGTCGTGCAAGTCCAAAATGAAGTTTGTTTCCAAAACCCAATAGTTATATTCAGGTTCTAGGCCCAAGTCTAATAGCAATTACTCAATTAGTCAAAAAAAAAAAAAAAACAAAAACAAAACTGTCATTCTCTCGATCTCCTACCGCCCCCCCCCCCACCCGACCTACCCCAACCCCTGCCACAGCTCCGTCATCGCCCTACCCGCGCCACCATTACCACCACGGAGAGGCGGAGACAACACTGGCGGGACGATAATGTAGCGGCACCTTCGCAAATGCACCCTGAAAAAAGTTCCCTCTTATTCTTTGTGCTCCCCATTGAAGAACTTGACCGAGTGGAAGAAGGAAGAACTCGAGGCCCGGTTGAAGACATTCTTTGAGGCGCACTCTACCCTGCTGACTGCTGTTTCTAGCTCGGTGTGGGAGGAAAGAGAAAATGGTAGAAGAATTTTTTTTTTTGTCATTTTCGTTTTCATTTGTGTGTCATTTTGTGCTTTTTCAAGGGCCTGCTTGGTATCGTTTTTTGTTTTCAGTTTTCAGTTTTTTTTTAAAACATAGTCCCGTTTTCGAAAACCAGAAAAAGTGCTTTTTAGTTGTCAGTTTTCATTTTCTATATGACTATTATATAATCAAATAATTTAAATTTAATTTTGTAACTTATTCAACTAAAATTTTTACGCAAAAAAAAACAAAAACTGAAAACGGCGGTAATATCGAGCGGGCCCTTAATTACGTGGTTTAATTTGTGGAGTTATCCTGAAATAACGTGTTTTAGTTAGTAGAGTTTTGGAGTTACGTCTTGTAGATATTGGAGTTACTTCTTTACTAAGGGGTCGTTTGTTTTGAGGGATAAGAGGATGTGATAAGATTATTTATCCCCGACATCCAAATTCCCATGTTTGGTAATGGGAAATAGAGGGAAGGATAAGGATGGAGATTTCTTATCCCACATTTTTAATACCTAGGGGGAGCCGGTATTAGGAGGAGGAATAAAAACTTGTTGAAATGACACATTTGTCATTACTATTTTGAGAAATAGAACATTAAAATATAAGGGATAACATTGTCATTATACAACTAATTAGCAAATCTCACTCTAATCCCATCTTCTAATCTCACACCTACCCAAACAAGGGATTGGGATTATCCCTCTCCTCATCCCTCACCTTATCCCACCTCTTATCGCCATCTCTTATCCCACAATCCAAACGAGCTCTAAGTGAAGTTATTGGAGTTACGTGTCATAGTTATTGGAGTTAAGGTGTAGTTACGTGTTTTAGTTAGTGGAGTTAAGTTGTAGTTACGTGTTTTAGTTAGACTCTGTTTGATAGGATTTAATAAAAGTAGTATTCAGATCAGTACAGATCATTTAAATCAGATCAGATCAGTTCAGAATTGCTGAAAAAACAATTAATGAATTTGGTCCGTTATTGGTTCTAATTTGTAGAAATTCAATCAATTTTTCAACTATTTTATATCAGATCAGTTCAGAGTCATTCTGTAACAACCCTAAATTTAGACCTAATTTAATATACAAAAATTTAGGATTGTTATGCCGCAATTGACTACTGAGTCAACTGCAAGGCTAAAACACTGATAAAATTCAAACCAACTTATTTATATAAACGATAACGAGTTGACAGCGGAAAACTGGAGTCAAGTTTACAAAAACCAACCCATTTTGACAATAACAGACATAATTGATCCAGTTGTCTCAAACGACGCAACAATTACTCAAAAGCTAGCCCTATGATATGCATCGACGTCCATGCAACAATTCACTTCAAGTAGACCTGCCAACTGCATCATCAGAGAATGATACAGGCCCCAAAAGAGGGTAGGGACAAACGCAAACATAGAACGTCAGCAAAGGCTGAGTAAGAAATCAAAAGCATGCAGAACAATAAACAAAAGAAGATACGCGCATTCATGGCGCGTAGCTAATCAAGCAACACTTAGAGAAAGAAAGCCAAGTATGGGATCAGAACGAAAGCTCAAAGCCGAGATTCAATCAGTTCAATATCTTAACAATTATAAGTCCGGTTTCGTGATTGGGTCCTACCCCAACACGCTACTAGAGCTCCTGAACCCCCCTATAGACCCGAGTGTGCGCACCCCTCACTAAAGAGCCAGTAGGATGTAACCCTTCTAGGAGGAAGTCTAATAGGCGACTGGTAGCTAACCCAGCCCAGATTTCACCTTGATCAGAGGTGTATATGTAACTTCCCGACGGACCAGTGGTCACGCCTGCTCTAGCAGATTGTGATGTAACATTATTCAACAAGGCCATTTTATCCGTTTTAGATACATTATTTCATTCATAGAATCAATCTCATGTGACAACTCAGGCCAAATATCAAACAAGGACGAGTTCAAAGATCGAATCTCCTTTTTCATTTTTTTTTTTGCTAAGAAGCCCGTAGGTTGTACGCCTATATAAAGGAGGGGTCGAGCCCCATCTTATTTGGTTGAATTTGAACAATCCGACTTCATAAAATTTAGAAACGATAAGAGTATATGTCAATTGCAATATAGAGGACATGAACTAAAAGTCGGATCACCAAAAGATATATGAAAACATGCTCGAGCTCAAGAGGGGTTAACGTTCTTACCGGACACGCTAAACTTCTCCTAAATTGTCTTTATCAAGATCAGCAAAATGAACCTCTTTAAACCCGCAAGAGCTGACCAACACCGACGTGAACCATAATTAATAAAACACCACCTTAAAATTTTACCAACAACTAACGAGTTGATCCAAGATAATCAAACCCATAACTAGGCCTAACATAATACTAGTAACTTAATATTAATTCATACAATCCTAGTTAATTAAAGTCATATATATAATTCTCTCAAAATGGCCAACAAAGTGGCCCACCTAATTAGTCCTACGGCTACAACACTAGTAACACAACATCTTACAAGTCAATGGCATCAATGGTAATGCCACTACAACAACATCGAGAACCATGCATTAACTACAACAACACCAACATCAAGCCCCGACAACAAAACAACAACAACAAGAGGCTCCGACAACACACCCCTCTATAATCAACAACAAGTACGACACCCTAACGACAAGCACCATACTACCACCCCGACATCAGTCAAGCACACAACATTAATCCAACGACGCCGCCCCAAAAACAGAGCTGGTGAGGACTCAAAACAGAGCCGTTGGCATTCACTCTCGGCCATGGCAATACCCAACTACAAAAGAGACAACCAGCTCCATAAACAAAACCACCTCAACACCATACACAATCCCATCACCACCATAACTGCCCAGCCGCACTACCACGACACTAACGATGCGCCAGAGCGACCCAAAAACAGGGCTAACACAACCCTCGTAAAAACATCAAACTAAGTCCAAACCCAACTGAAATCATTCATAAAAACAACCTATAATCTTCTCATAATCATACTAATCAATAATATGAAAGTTAAAACAAATATAATCATAGTAATCAAGCTTAAAACAATCATATAATCAAAATCGACATCGGTACGACTTGAACAATAGGAGACTAAATTCATACCGTTATGTAGAGGAGAGAGAGATGAATCCAATGGTATGAATTTCGACAAAAACCGAGCTGAATACGAGAAGAAACGAGCAAATCAAATCAACGTATAGAGGAGGCGAAATGGCGGCGATGAAGTTGATGATGATGATGATCAAGATGATTTTGGCGGTGGAAGGAGATTATATATATGTAGATTACTTAGTTTGGAAGTAAGGGGCAAAAGGGTAATTTCATAAATAGATATTTACTTCAAAACTTGATTTATTTAGTTCATTAGTTTTGTGTTATAAAAACAACAAAAATTTCTTTTTAAAATTCCGAAATCATTATAACAATTCTCAATAATATACCGTAAATGTCTTAAATCCAATATAATTAGTAACACCGAATTACATAAATTCTCAAAAAGTACGGGGTGTTACACATTCAAATTAGATCAGATCAGATCAGGAGCAATCAAATCAGATAAAAAAGATGCAGTCCTATCAAACAGAGTCTTAGTGGAGTTAAGTTGGAGTTACGTGTTTTAATTTGGGAGTTATGTGTTTTAGTTGGTGGAGTTAAGTTGAAATTTACGTGTTTTAATTTGTAGAGTTAAGTTGGAGTTATACGATTTAGTTTGTGGAGTTAAGTTGGAGTTATTAGAGTAACGTGTTTTATTATTAAATGAAATTGAGTTGGAATTACGTGTTTTAAAAAGTGGAGTTACGTTAGAGTTAATGAATTTTCGTTGAATTTGGTGGAATTACTAATAATACTAGAGTTAGACAATTTACTTGAGTTTGGCAGTTAAGCCCTGTGCAATTGAAATGCATTTTTCTAATTTGATTTGATTTGAACTGATCTGATTTGATTTGATTTGACTATACTTGGTTTGATTTGATTTGATCTGAATTAATTGATAAACTAGTTTGATGGCCCGTGCAACGCCCGGGCTATTTATGTTTAAATGTTAAACTTATGTAAACGAAATTTTTATCTAAAACCTAAAATCTCATTTCAAACACCCTTGGGATATTTGTAATGTAATTAGATGGAAAGTCACCTTTAAAAACCAAAAGTCATATTTCAAACACCCGTGGGATATTTTTAATGTAATTAGATGGAAAGTCACCTTGAAAATCCTAAAATCATGTTTCGAACACCCTTGCAATATTTGTAATGTAATTAGATGAAAAGTCACATTTCAAAACCTTAAATCCCGTTTGGAACATACACCTGTGGTATATTTGTAATGTAATTAGATGGAAAGTTACATTTCAAAATCTAAAATCTCATTTTGGACACCCGTATGTAGGATATTCGTAATGTAATTACATGGAAAATCACATTTCAAAACATAAAATCTCATTTCGAACACCCTTAGGATATTTGTAATGTAATTAGAGGAAAAGCCACCTTTCAAAAGCCAAAGTCCCATTTTGAAACACCCGTGGAATATTTGATCAAATTGTCAATTACTCCGTATTATATTACATGCTCCGTAACTATATTCCATAAATCATGTAATAATATTATTATTAGAGTAATATTACCATATAGTATGAACCATAATATTATATTAATATATTATTATATGATACTTTCTATATTGAAGCTTTTATATTTATTTATTTTGACATGTTTTATTCTATTTTGTATTAACCAATCATAGATGGCCAAGTGTCCGCATGGGAATTGAGCGGGTTCAGGATTACATATATACTAGTTTGATGGCCCGTGCAACGCACAGGCTATTTATGTGTAAATGTTAAACTTATGTAAACGAAATTTTTATCTAAAACCTAAAATCACATTTCAAACACCCTTGGGATATTTGTAATCTAATTCGATGGAAAGTCACATTTAAAAATTTAAAGTCATGTTTCAAACACCCGTGGGATATTTGTAATGTAATTAAATGGAAAGTCACCTTGAAAAACCTAAAATCATGTTTCGAACACCCCTAGAATATTTGTAATGTAATTAGATGGAAAGTCGCATTTCAAAACCTAAAATCCCGTTTCGAACATACACCTGTGGTATATTTGTAATGTATTTAGATTGAAAGTTACATTTCAAAATCTAAAATCTTATCATTTTGGACACCCGTAGGATATTCGTAATGTAATTACATGGAAAATCACCTTTCAAAACCTAAAAATCCCATTTCGAACACCCGTGGGATATTTTTAATGTAATTAGAGAAAAAGTCACCTTTCAAAAGCCAAAGTCCCATAGTGAAACACCCGTGTGATATTTGATCGAATTGTCATCAAGTAATAATTACTATATGGCCCGTGCAATGCGCGGGCTATTTATGCTTAAATGTTAAACTTATGTAAACGAAATTTTTATCTAAAACCTAAAATCGAATGTCAAACACACTTGGGATATTTGTATGCTAATTAGATGGAAAGTCACCTTTAAAAACCTAAATTCGTGTTTCGAACACCCGTGGGATATTTGTAATGTAATTAGTTGGAAAGTCACCTTGTAAAACCTAAAATCATGTTTCGAACACCCTTGGAATATTTATAATGTAATTAGATAGAAAGTCGCATTTCAAAACCTAGCTAAAATCCCGTTTCGAACATACACCCGTGGTATATTTGTAATATAATTAGATGGAAGGTGACATTTCAAAATCTAAAATCTCATCATTTTGGACACCCGTAGGATATTCGTAATGTGATTACATGAGAAATCACCTTTCAAAACCTAAAATCCCATTTCGAACACCCGTGGGATATTTGTAATGTAATTAAAGGAAAAGTCACATTTCAAAAGCCAAAGTCCCATTTTGAAACACCCGTAGGATATTTGATCGAATTGTCATAAATCAAGTAATAATTACTATATTACATATACTCTGTAACTATTTTCCATAAATCAAGTAATAATGTTATTTTATTAGAGTAATATTAACATAAAGTATGAACCATAATATTATATTAATATATTATTATATGACACTTTCTATAATGAAACTTTTATATTTATTTATTTTGATCTATTATATTATATTTTGTATTAGCTAATCATAGATGGCCAAGTGTCCGCGTGGGAATTGAGCGGGTTCAGGATTACATATATATATTAGACTAGTTTGCATGCCCGTGCCACGCCCGGGCTACGTATTTATTATATTTTTTATACTCTCTTTATAAGAAAATTGTTGGCTTTATCTTTGTTCTAATAAATCTATATAATAATATTAATAGGCTAACATTTACAAATTTGCTAATCCTACGTGTCATCCCTATGTGCATTTGAGTAAGTTTTCAGGGGTAAAAACCAAGCATTGAAGATATTAAATCAACTTATTTATTTGAATTAATTATAAAGAATTTTTCATCTTCCACAATACATCTAAAAAGTTTTAATTGAATTTTATGATTAGTTTGAAAGTTTTTTATTGATGATAATCAATGTAGTGACTTTTAGCCGTTGGTTTTCCAAGTTTTTTGTAACATGCTAATTCGACTAACTATATATAATTCGGTCTTTGCTTGATTTAGCATTCAAAAAATATGTGTTTCACCGTTTGTTTTTTTAAAAGTTGTCAAAATAATGAAAACTTTGGTGGATAATAAAAGTGTTGCGGAAAAGGGATTCTCATATGCTACAATATAGGAGGGTGTTAGTTTATATCAATTTTATGTAGTCATTATCATTATTTGTAGTCCCATATTATAAGGTTCCAAATCATAGTTATATCTTATTACAGTATAACTATTATAATGGATCGGAATTGATCGATTTGGTCATTTATTTTTACGATTTGCAAGTGTAAGTAATAAAATTTAAATATAGTAAGATTGTTTCATGCATCAACTATGAGATTATCGAAGGGTGAAAGTGACAAGTTACCCCATACGCTTATGATCAATGGTGCAATCTAACTTCTAAATGTGCAATCTAACACCATAAGTTTTTATCATAAGCAATTTACCTCTTATGTTATTTTAAGGTTATTTTTTGTGATATAAGAATTTTCTTAATACCTCAAAATTTGAAAATGCAATAATTAATACACTAAATACTTTGTACTCAACTTTTGATGTAAATTTAGGTGTACATGAGTTAAAAACGTTGACAAAGGAGAGATTGTTGAAACGAGTTCAAAAGAGATCAAAAGTATCTTCATCCACATGCTGGATTAGTAAACTGGTAGCGATAGAGTGTTGGGAATACTTATCAGCAGTACTATTGTCCTCAATATGTAAATCACACATTAATTAATGAGAATAACAATTTGAATTTGGTTAGGTTCGCTAAGGGGTACTCCAACTGATATGATTATATGATGATTGAAAGTTTTTTTAAAAAAATTGACAGTGGTAATGGCCGTTGGGCTAAACCCTAAAAGAAATCCGAAACGCAAACCTCTGAAGCATTTTTGAAATGCGGAAACGTTGGCGGTTTATCAGCAAAAGTTGGAAACTACATGGGTATTCTGAAAATATCACTTTAAGATTTAGAATTGTTATATAATTGTTGTAGTTGATCTAGGGATCGATTATTTGGCATGTTCAACAATGATTGGACCAAGTTCAGTTAGAGTTTGTATTCTAACAGGTTAAGTTCAGTCATTAAATGGAAAAAAATTGTAATACACGAATTAGTTTTGTCCAAATAAACTTACAGGGAAAAAACTGGTAATAAATATTGACGATCAATTGAAATTGAGGTATCTCATATATATCCTTTAAATTCAACCAAGGAAAAGAGGTATACAACATATGTGTAACAGTCCCGTGATTGTCACGGGCGCAAAAACTAGTTATCATAATAATTGTTTTCCATAAATTAGCTAACATTATACTACTCTATTATACTTCGTTACCATATTCTAATCGATAATTGTATTTAATGCTATTTTTATGTTCTATCCAATTAATATACGCCAAGTGTCATCGTAGGAAAGACTTGGTCTCAGGTTTTAATCGCAAATTATATCGTACACCAAGGTGCACAATAAGTATGGTGCACCTCCTCACAATAGAGGAGTAGGGACCACAATTAAATAAATTTAAATTATTTTACGTGTGGTCCCTCCTCCTCTATTGTGAGAAGGTGCACCATACCGTAAATTATACCGTGCACCACGGTGCACGGTGCTCATCGTGCTCCACGGCCACGTGGCGGCTTCTAATTGGGCGAATAAAAAAAACAGAAAAAAAAAGAAAAAAAAAATTACTGCTACTTCAAATCCCTCCGTTACTTTCCCATTTCCAATTAATCACCCTCTCTCTCCCTCCTCTATTCTCCTTTCTCTCTCCTCCCCTCTCACAGTTTCCCCTCGCGCCACCACCCCGCCACCACTCGTCGGCGATCCTTGCGTTCAACGGCCGCCGCACCATGAAAGGTATGGATCTTAGTATTGTTACTCATGGATTTTAGTAGTGTCTCTCATGGATATTGATTGATTACATATGGATCTTAAATTCTTAATGGCTTGCATTATGGATCGTCATATCCATGGTGAAATCTTTAAATTTTGAAAAAGAAATTTTGTAGGTTTCTCCTTTGTAAAACGATTTTTGAAAAAAAAAAATTGAAAATCCATTAATAATCATTTGAAGATCCATGGATTGTTTAGGTAAGATCCATGAACTTACTTTATAAAGTCCATGGATTGTTTAGATGTTTATATTTTTGGTACATGGATGTATGATCCATGGATTTTCCTTATTAAATCCATAAGTTTTATTAAAATCCATGAATGATACCTACAACATCCATGGACAATTTCATTTTTACTACTTTTTTTTTTCGAATTTGATGAGGTGGTGTTGGGTGAAGGTTGTTGTGCGGTGGTCGAAGGTGGTGTGTGCGGTGGTCGAAGGTGGATGGGTGGATGGGTGGGTGGGTCGGGTTGAAGAAGTGTGAGGAGAGAGAAACTGATTTTTTTGGGGTTTATTTTTTTTTTGTTTTTGGGCCAATGTCGTTGCGACACGTGTCATGGTGTACGGTGGACACCGTACACCGTGGTGTATGGTATAAGGACTGGCACCATACTCATTGTGCACCTTGGTCCATGGTATAAGCATTGGGTTTTAATATATAGTATTAGATTAGATATTAGATTAGATTAACTGCAATTAGACGAATTAATAACTAGAAATACACTAGATACATTGATTTGTATTCAGATAATTATGATCTGATTTGATTTGATTAAAACTGATGTGATTTGATTTGATTTGAATCAATCTGATCTGATTTAAAATATTGTTGGATAATTTGAATCGCACAGGGTCTAAGTATTGAGTGAATGGAGTAGTATTAAGTGACTGGAGTTATGCGGATGCGCACCCTTGATGAATATAAATAAACTATATAAATAGACAGCCGAGACGTATCACGGGTATGCAAACTAGTCTTAGCTGAATTCGGAATCCACTCGATCTTTACAAGAGAAGGGGTTATTTAAAGGGAGAGAACAATATCTTTGGGGGTTAGATTCACGAATAACAATGGGGTCCCGTATGGCAATGAATTGGAGTATTTCCACGGCAGCCACGACCAACTCCACCGCCGCTGTTATGTACCCAAGATCGGGTGGAAATCAGCTCAGATGGACTCAGGTTGGTGTGCAGTCTGACAAAAGGAAGCCTAATCTGTTGTCAGTTACGAGTAACCCTAATAATAATTACCTTTCTCCAATTGGAATTGGATCTGTTGGCCACTGCTGCTTCTGCTCTTCCTCCTCCAACCTTCTTCCACACCTACGCACCGAGAAAAACCTTTTTACTCCTCGAGCATCGAAATTAGCCGAAGCCTTCGATAGGCGCCCATTATATGAAAGGGGAACAGTTGCCGAGGCTGAGGTACACTCTTTTTATTTATTTGACTGTTCTTAGGAGTATTATTATTCTTATTTTGATTCTTAAAATTTCTATCGTATTGATTGTAATTGGGTGGTCAAGCAATGTGATACCGATGGTAATGGTTTTTTTTGGTGGGGGGTTCAATAATTACACTGTAGTGGGAAGATGGTAATAGAGTAGTTGACCAATGGGGTTCCGATGGTAATGTCCGATGAGCGATGGTTTGGGGTGATGTCAAAAGTTATATCGCCACAATTGGGTGTTGCCGTGTTGGGTACCATGGACCATGGTATTGGCCAAGTGGGCAATAACCGATGGGTTTGGCGTGGTTGTCAATTGTTTTACCTGCCTTGTGTGGTGGGCAAATGCCTTGAATTTGTGATGATCTAATTTGGGATTTTTCCTCTATGACGGTACTTTTCAATCAAAGTATTTTTTTTTTTTTTTTTTAAGAGTGAATCAAAGGTTGCATATCCATTAGAAGCTGAATGAATACATTTTAGAGTGTGTTTGGAAACTAGGATTTGGTTCTCAAATCCAAATTTGACATAAATCCCATGTTTGAGAACTCAACAATTTGGATTTGTGTCAAATCCTTTGGAATTTGTATTAAATCCAATTAGGCCAAAAACAAATAACATCTCAAGAGGTGTAATTTTGATATCCCACCCTCCCCAAACATTTGATTTATATTTGAATTCCACATTCTCAAATAATGGAATTGAAATGATTACAAATTTTCAAATTCTTGTTTTCAAACGCTACCTCAATGGAACCCTAAAACCTGATTATAGGGGTACAAAACAGAGGCTCCTCACTTGTGGTAGTGTGCACCATGCCCACCTATAGAAGGGTTGAATTAAGATTGAGCATTCTATATAGCAAACTATGTTGTTTCTAACATCAAGGTGATGTTTGGTTTAATGTAATGTAATGCAACCAATTGTAGTACAACATTGTAAGAGTGGAGGGGGAGAAAAATGAGTCAAAAGGGGGAAGGAGTAATTGATTACATTAATGATGTAATCACAATTACATGGGTTTTGTTGAGTAATGGTGATTGCCATTGATTCAATGAAAATTTGATTACATTATAATGAGGATTGCAATCCAATCCCAGTCTCCTCTTTCTTTGTGCAATACAGTGACGGCATCTACTCCTCCTATACTCCTAGAATCTATTAATTTTGAAAAGTAAAGGAATTCATTAGGCGATGTACAACCTGGAGCACACTTTTCATTCAAAGTTAACCCTCGAACACCTGAAGCACACTTTTATCACCACTACAATGCTATCACGCTTCGTTTTTCACTCTTCGACGTCCGGTTGTACAAACTGTTCGGAGCTACTTCTAGACCAAATGTAATACCCGTTTACCTTAAAATCAAATGAGATTGGTAGAATGCACTGCAGAATAGAATATGTACTAATTTTTTCAACAAGTGAACAACTCATTTGGTCTAAAAGTAGTTGCGAACATGGCCACCCAAAAACAGTTTTTAAAAGGGGGAGATTAATTTGGGTAGGAGTAGTATAAGTTTATATTTTTCAATTTCACATACAATACTTCGATGGAATAAAAAAGTTATTTTTGAAAATTATTAATCCTCGGATTCAATTAATTTAATAAAATAGTTAAATTGTGATTGATTTCCGTCATTTATAGCATAGTATTACTCCTACCCACTAAGATTTCCCTCTTGAAAAATACCTGTTTTGAGTAGCCATATTGGGAGTTACTTTTAGACCAAGTAAATTGTTCAATTGTTGTAAAAATTAGTATATACTATATTTGCACCGTATTCTACCAACTCCGCTTGATTTTAAGGTAAGCGGGTCTTTCATTTGGTCTAGAAGTAGCTCCCAAACCGGCTACTCAAAAACAGTTTTTGAGATGGGAAAATCTTAGTGGGTAGGAGGAGATATATGTAAATGGGTGGGGTCTTTGAGAGGAGATGAAGTTGTTTCTAGCTACTTGTGTGCTCCAAATAAAGAGTTAGCCACATTAAATGTCGGTAGAGAGTAAAAGTTAACATAATTTTCTTTATTCTCAAAAATTAACTCTTCATTCCGTTGAAACACACAATTATACATGCTCTTAAGCCTCTATGTTTGGTGAATCTATATTTGTTTGCTCTTTGTAATCCAATCATTAATAAGAACTTGGAGGTTTTTCGCTTTTTGAATGTTTTCTGTTTTGGTCCTTAGGTTATACTAGAAGATAACAATGGAGTGTTTTGGAATGAGTTGAAAAAGTTGTGTGAAGACTTGAGTTCATCTGATGAGTCTAGTTCAACCCACAACATGTTGTGGGAGTTGATACAACTCCTTGTAAGGTACGAGAAACATTGGATTCACAAAGATGATGGACTCTTTGTGAGTCCTTTTTACGAGGTTCCTATTCTGCAGCGCTGCCAGTGGGCGGAGTATGATATACACCACGTCCGTAATCGGAACAAATGGTTGCGATCATGGATGTCGGGCGGTACTTCAAAGACGGTCTATGTGAGTGTCTTAGCATGCGTCGATAAAGAAGTTGGCTGGATGCAATATTCAGATTTTCGAGAGAAACAACAGGATTATACTGTGCCCAACGTCCTCGCCAAACTTGGCAAGCGCCGTGCTCAACTCTGTCTACAAATGCTTATCTGGATGCAATTGCAACCTGGTATAATGTTATATGCATCAAACAAATGTGACGTCGGTCGCAGTCCTTCTCCGATTATTTTCAAGGCTGGTCCATCTGACATTGAGCGACAATATATTAAGACGCCTAAGACGAATGTGTAAAGCGCGATTATGTTAGTTTAAATTTGGCCTTTGGGCAATGGAATATGGTTCGATAATGCTAAGAATAGACTATCTATTTGTGAGTTTGTGACGTTCCATTAGCTTCGGGTTAATATATTACTGAGTATGTTTTATGTTATCATTTTCTACTTCAGGAGTAGTGTAAGTCATACCCCTGCCCTTATTATGGTGTGGTCGTGAGCTGCCGGTCTATCTATCACCGTTCTAACCAAAAGGTTGGGTTAGGGGTTTAAGTTCTTACTTTTTCAACTGGTATTGTAGGGTCAATAGGCTCATTCAAGCCTCCTATTCGCCTAGTTTAAACATTGTGAGTCACTTTTATTAAAAAAAACAACTCCCTTGTTCTATCGGTCTTGATTCTGGTCATGTTTTTTTTTTTTTTTTTTTTTGATGGAACTCTGGTCATGGTTCTTGTATATCAATGGAGATATGGAATTGTAGAGATCTTCACATTCATTGTTAACTTTTATTCGGAAAATTTGTGGACAAATTCCTACTTTCCTCAAATTTAGGGGAACCACCTCCTTAAAAAAAAGTTTTTATAAAAGGGTAGCATCGCATATCCCTCGTATAACCCGATTTTTTGCCGGATTAGTACAGATTCACTTAGCTGACTCAACAATTAAAAAAAAAAGAGAAAAAATCTGATTCCCAAGTAACTGCTGCTCACTTCCTCTCCCAACGGCCAACACCAACCAAAATCATTTTCTCCCCCAACGACAAAGGGGCCAGGAAGACTTGTTTTCGTACTCCTTCACGTAATGAACCTGCACTTTTGTTGAAATGAGAATGAGAAATTGATACTCCCATTTAGGTGCGATTTTTTCTTCTTGAAGATTCTCGACTATTGAAAATTCTAGGTAAGTAATTAAGTAAATATGATTTGAATTTAATAATTGGGTATTAATCAACAAATTTCAACTGGGGGTATTTATTCCCTGATTGCCACTGAACTGTTCTTTGCTATTAGGATGATGAGAAGAGACGAGAAATTCTTGGCCAATCACGGTGATTGGCAAGGGAGTGCCAATCACCAATTTTGGCTAATCTGAACCGCTCATCTATGCCGCCACGTGTCCCCATCACCCACCAAAATAATTCCCCACCCACTCTCTTTCCTCACTTCCCAGAAACAAATCATACCCAATTTTCCAACCACCATTTTATCCATGCTCCCTCCACCCACAAGCCCCACCACGGCACCACCATATTTAACCATCCTCACCCCTTCCCTTTCGCCACCGCCACAGCCACCACAACGACGTCAATCTGAACCCATGCAGATGTCCCACCTCCCTTCTGCCACCACCAGCAGCACGGAAAAAGGGTTTAGGGTCCCCTTTCCGGTGGCGCGGAGCGGCACCGGAAAGTGGACCCTAAACCCTTTTTTCGTACTTTTCACAACACCACGGCTCAAAAGGGTTCACCACACCCCTTTAAACACCCCACTCTACATAGGGTGTCGTTTTGTCTCGTCGGCGCAGCCGACGATGGGTGGTCGCCGGCCATTATTGTTGGGTTGGGTCTCGTTTTCTGGGTTTGAGTTTAAGGTTTTTGGTGTTTGAGATGGTATACGATGCAAATAGAATGGTATATAGTTGTTTGTAATTGTATATATGAAGTTGAATATGGTTATGTGAATGTTGACGGACCTATATCGCCGGAAGTGATGAGTGATTTAGTGGGAGATGAGAGAGAGGGCGGTATGAGGTTGTTGGGTTGGGCTTGGTTATTATTTTGGGGGTTTGGCACGAAGTGGTGTTCGTCGTCGGTGGTGTCGTTTTTCTGGGTATGGGTTCAAGGTTTTTTGTGGTTGAGATGGTATACGATGCAAATAGAATGGTATATACTTGTTTGTAATTGTATAAATGAAGTTGAATATGGTTATGTGAATGTTGCCGGAACTATATCGTCGGAGGTGATGAGTGATTTAGTGGGAGATGAGAGAGAGGGCAGTATGAGGTTGTTGGGTTGGGCTTGGTTATTATTTTGGGGGTTTGGCACGACGTGGTGTTCGTCGTTGGTGGTCGCCGGTGATGTGTGTTGCCGTCGGTCTCTAAGGATGGTTGTGTTGGTGTTTGGTTGTCGTGGTGGTGATATTAGGAGAGAGGAGAGAGAGTGAATCTTACGTAATTTGGGAAAAGAAGTGGACCATTAAATTTTTTATTGCTCAAAATCCCAGCCCCATCCTTGCTTTTGTCTTTAGCGCGGTGATTGGCAGGGGCACACCAATCACGGTGATTGGTGTAGCCAACCTCAGAAGAGACAATGAAGAACATGAATGAGGAACACTTGAGAATTGACGAAGACTTGAGAGGAACGTGGGGTTAGAGTCAACTCTTTCCCTTTTCAGAAACCACTTAGGACAAATCCGGCGGAAAACCGAGTTATATGAGGGATAAGTGCCTAAGTGGTGCTACCCTTCATATTGGTTTTTATTAGATGGTTATACACAAACTTAATTTTTAAAAAGGTAATTCCCCAAAAATTGAGAAACGCAAAAAGTGATTTTCCGCAAAATTTCCTTGCTTTTACAAACTATTTCTTGATCGCTGATTTTTTTTTTTCCATATTGAGTGTACATGAAATCATTCACCGTATGGTGTAAGTGTAAATAATTTTGGTCACGTATAAATAATTTTGGTCACATCGCTCAGCATGCGATGGAGCATGAGAGAATATTACTCATCTGTCCATTACGCTTTGTGGTATAATGCTTTGTCCCCTATGGCTCTGATCTACCCCAGTTTTAGAATTTCGTAATACGACCTCCCAATAAAACATGAAAAACCGTTAAACTATAACTACTGGAAACAAACGGATTTAGTAAAACATGAAAATCAAAGTCTATATAAACATTTTTTCTTTCTTATTTAAGTGAGAATTCCTATGGGCACACATTAGATAACCATAGAACGGTAACTACTAACATTTTATAATGTCACCCTTCTGTTAGGAATTCGTCAAGCGATCAATCTGAACTCATACGGGAAGTACAGGACACATTGACATGCTTGTATCAGTGTATCTAGTAATCTAATGCAATCCTCGTAGCTCATACAGTCTCATCCACACTATCAGATGTACGTGATGAGACGGCCTCAAAGACGAAATCAGGAGGACTCTCACCAAAGTCCTGCTTGGCCGAGGCATACAAAAATACTCTAGGCTGGAAACAGATAGAGTTACTAAGATGCATCGCGATTTTATGACCCTTGCAGATCTCGGAGAAGAGTTTATCAACATCAACATCACCATCTTCATGTTCTGCTAAACAATTTCTAAACTCCTCCATTGAGACGTCATCATTATTGATATGTGTCGTGAGTCGTATTAGGACAGTGCTCGAGTTACGGCCCCATTTCAACAGTCTCCACAATTTGCCCATCATTCTTGTAACGTAAGCTCCGTAATCAGCTGCAAAGCACGTACGAAGCCATGTATTCTTATTTAGGGGATGATAGTCACGCAACAAGCCTACTCTTCGATAAATTGAACTTTTATTATGCCTCAACAAGAATTGCATCATCTCTAACAACAGCTTGGAGGTTGACCTCGGTTTGTTAGATGAATTGAATTCTTCACATATCTCCCTAAACTCGTTCCAAATTAAGGCATTGTTGTCTTCCAACAAAACCTGAGCAATTAAACAAATAAGGGATTCATAAAATCACATTTCAAAAGCAACTCAGTGCACATTGGCGTCCCCACAAAGCGAGAGTCCAAGATCACATCATATTTTCTAAGGAGTGGAGTAACAACTAACAAGCCAATATTTATAAAATCGTACTCCGTATCATCTTTTAAAAGTAATTGGCATATCAAATTTCACAACCATCTATTCAAACATCAAAGAGTCGTTCCAACCAAAGTAAGCTTAAACGGATGGTTGAGGCCTAATAAGTGGTACTACTACCCTCTTAATAGCCCTCACGTGAAGGCCAGTGTGGATGATCCTTGACCTTGTGCTAAAATTCCACTCGAGAGGAGGGAACTCACGGGATTGAACACGATACCTAGAGTCCCTGTGATGCCATGTGAAAGAATCATTCCAACAACAAGCTTAAGTTGATTATGAGTCCAATACCCCACCGTAAAACCTGACAAGCTTTGCATACTCTCCCCCACTACTCCCAGCCTGTCCCTATACCTAAAGGTCCTCAACCCCTCTCGCCGGCAAACCCAACCCTACCACCAACGAACAAATATCACACAAAAGAAAAACAAGTCATCATTCCAAGCAACGTTCGAAAGGATGGCTCGTTCCGACTTCTGCAACAATAGAACGGGCAGTCGGATTGAATAATGTTGTTGGGTGCTCCGTATAGGGTGGATTGCTCAGCTAAATTGAATTAATTTGATATATTCAGCTAACAAATAAATAAAATATGAACACCCATGACATCAATCTTAGTCGATTGTAGATCAAACAACAATTGCTTCAGTAAATTAGAGGGAAGAAAACAAAATCCAAAAGTAAAAACAACAAGCACATCAGCAACGGATCGAAGCTCAAACCCCTCAGATCATCACGACAAAACCCCCCACAAATCCAAACAGAGGATCATAAATTCAGACATCACATCAGATCATCGTATACAGGGACGAATCCAGGGGTGCATCGGCATCCCCAAATCTCCCAGAAACATGAAAATATTAGGTATAAAAATTTGCAAGGGTAAACTGACAATAAAAATAAATAAATAAATAAATCACACACCTCGATGACGGGGAGGGTGTTCTGCCTGCTAGAGAGAGTATTGAGAAAAGTAACAATAGTTTCTTGCTGAGTAGCACGCAAAGATCCAACATGAGACTTGTTTTTGTTAGGGCTGGTTTTAGTGATTAGTGGGGTTAATGGCCAAGGGTTTTCCTTCTCCCATAATCCGAAACTTACTCCATCTTTATTTCTTCCTCTCAATTCCTCGCTATTTTTGGGGTTCACGATACTCGTACTCCAACAATGACAATTGATTTGAGCAGCAGTGATACGAGCCGCCATTGTTACACCAACGCAATATCAGAGCCATACTGTCTCTCTTGTCTGTTTTATATACCCCAGAGGCCCAAACCAAGGCTCTTTCCCCTTTTTCTTTTCGGTAAGCCCAAAAGCCCAATTTTTTTGGATTGAATAATGATTTTGTATCACATGGTGGTAATCTCCGGCCTACAATTCAAACTTGAGTTCATTACCTGAGCTATGTCTGAAATAAATTTTATCATTTTATTTCACAATAAACATTTTTATCATTTTGTGGTTTTAATATAGATAATGTGATTCAAGTTCAAATAAGTACTCCGTATTAAGAAATGTACAAAATAATAAGGTAAAAAAGAAATCAAATACTAAATATTGATTTTTCGGCAAATTCCCGTGGTGCTCCCGAACTATGTCAAAATGCTCGTGGTGCCCCTATGTTTGAAACTTGTACACTGTGGTGCCCCCGAACTTTACCCCACCCAGCACATGGTGCCCTTCCTATCCTTGACCGTTAACTCCGTTAGTCCTTTGACCAATAAGTGATGACATGTCAGTGATTAGCGGTTGGCGGGAAAGTTAATAAAGGATTAACTATTATTTAATTAAAAAAAATAAAAAAAATAAAAAAAAATTAATTTTTTTTTTCGGAAACTCGAAAATTTTTCACAAAAAAATTCAAATTTACAAAAATTAGTGCCCATGGTGCCCCTGAACTTTACCCTCAAGTGCACATGGTGCCCCCTAACTTTACTTCCCAGTGCACGTGGTGCCCCTCTTATAGTCTTATGACATGAACTAGAATTCATGTAATTAATTTAATTTCAATGTGTGTTTGGGGAAGGTTATGAGTGTTTTTTAGAAGGTAGTGATTGTTTTATAAGCTCATTGAGGTTATAATGTTGTTTAAATACACACAATAGTGAAGTCCACAACGGCTATTTCTCAAACTGGCCGTTACACAAGAGTCAGAAGGGCACCATGTGCACTGTGAGGTAAAGTTCGCGGGCAACATGTGCACTTGGGGTAAAGTTCAGGGGCACCATGTGCACTAATTTTTGTAAATTTGAATTTTTTTGTGAAATTTTTTCGAGTTTCCGAAAAAATTTAAAATTTTTAAATTTTTTTTTAATTAAATAATAGTTAATCCTTAATTAATTTTCCCGCCAACGGCTAATCACTGCCATGTCATCATTTAACGGTTAAAGGACTAACGAAGTTAACGGTCAAGGATAGGAAGGGCACCATGTGCTGGCTGGGGTAAAGTTCGGGGGCACCACAGTGTACAAGTTTCAAACATAGGGACACCACGAGCATTTTGACATAGTTTGGGGGCACCACGGGAATTTGCCGTTGATTTTTTTATTATATAAAAATATTTTGAATTTTTTAATATGAAAACGTCACTTATATATACATATCACCGTGTAAGGAATGATCTTTTAAATGAAAAACGGCCCTTCTACAACACTCTTTACCATAATACATATTTTTTTTAAATTGATTTTAAGTGAAGTTAAAGAGACATGCCACGTGTTATGCCAGATGACTTAACTGAAGTCGGTGAACGTGGTCATTGTCTCTACCACCGCTTTTAATATATAGTATACGATTTCTAGCTACCTCGTGGGGAGTATTATGGTAGAGTAATCACCTTTGTTATAATCTCTAGCTAGTCTCAGAGGTTGAATCGAACCCTCTTAAACTAATCACTTCTCTATGCAGTACGAAACAGAATGTCGATTTGGAGAAGTGGACCAAATCAGACCAATCCGCATTAAGCGAGCGAGCCCACAATTAGGCCCAATTTCTTTGTGTCAAAGTAATGCGGCTTAAAGCCACAGGTCCACAGATGTGCGCCATGCATTCATGCACGCACCTGAAATACGGAGTATCAAGGTTCAATCATATTCATGCAACATTGCAAAAATGCAAAGCATCTTCTTTTTGCCTAACCATTCATTTTTGAAGATCTTTGTTACTCCCTCCATTTCATTCATTTCTTTACGTCGGGCCGGGTTTTGTGAGGGGAACCCAAGCCCAACGTAAAGAAATGAATGAAATGGAGGGAGTACTATTTTTGTCTTCACATTATTTTGTCTATTTATTCACGGCCAAATTATTGTTTATTAATTATTTGCCTGTTTATCCCTACATTTGTCGGATTTTTACCCGCTTTACTTGATTGTTGCATTATTTAATTTACACGTGATTTTTTCTACTTATAAAACGCCTTTCATTTTCTTTTGTGAAAGATAACAATCCAACATGGAGGAAAAACAACCACACATAGCTATGATCCCTACACCGGGGATGGGTCACCTCATCCCACTCACTGAGTTAGCTCGTCGACTCAGCGAGTCATTCAGCTTCTCCGTCACGTTTCTCATACCAAGTGATGGCTCTCCTCCTACAAACTCTACACTCTCCTTCCTGAAATCCCTCCCTACCACCATTAACCACTTATTTCTCCCTCCCGTTGACGTCTCCGACCTTCCTGATGACGCCCCAATAGAAAACCGGATCATTCTCACCTTGACTCGGTCCATCCCGCAACTCCGTGACTCGCTCCGAGTCATGTCCGAGTCAACCCGGCTCGTTGCCCTAGTTACCGATCATTTCGGGTTCCCGGTTTTCGACGTGGCAAAAGAAATTGGCGTTTTACCGTACATGTTTTTTCTTAGTAGTGCTTTGGGGTTGTGTTTTGGTTTTACGCTTCCAAAACTCGATAAAATGTACACGTGTGAATACAAAGATTTGCTTGAACCGGTTCAACTTTGTCCCGGTTCAGTTCCGGTTCATGGAGTCGATTTCATAGACCCGGTTCAAGATAGAAAAGATGAAGTCTACGACCGGTTGCTTGACATGGTAGGAAGATATCATGATGTTGCTGGAATTTTTGTTAATAGTTTTCGCGATCTCGAACCGGCGGCTTTGAAATATTTGTCGGATGAAAAAACCCGTGGAGAAGATAATATTCCACCGGTTTATGCGATTGGACCGGTTGTTCAAGCCGGGTCAAGAAATGGGTCTGATGATGGTTCGAGCTGTTTAAAATGGTTGGATGAGCAGCCACGTGGCTCGGTCTTATTCGTTTCATTTGGGAGTGGTGGGTCCCTTTCTCGTGAACAATTTGTGGAGCTAGCATATGGGCTTGAATCAAGTGGGGTGAGATTTTTGTGGGTGGTTAAAAGCCCACATGATGGAGTTGCTAATGCAACCTTTTTTACAGTCGATAGTGAAAATGATCCACTTACGTATTTACCAAAGGGGTTTTTGGAGAGGACTAAAGGGTTAGGTCTAGTGGTGCCTTCTTGGGTACCTCAAGTTCGAGTATTAGGACATGGCTCGACGGGCGGGTTTTTGACTCATTGTGGGTGGAATTCTGTTATGGAAAGTGTAGTCCATGGTATGCCTATGATTGCGTGGCCGCTCTTTGCAGAACAAAAGTTTAATGCGGTCTTCTTGGCCGAAGATTTAAAGGTTGCATTAAGGGTGAAGCCGAATGAGGAGGGTTTGGTCGATAGAGTGCAAATTGCTAAGTATGCACAAGAGTTGATTCGAGGAGAGGAAGGAAAAGTGTTGAGAGATAGGATGAAGGATTTGAAGCATAAGGCTAATTTGGCCTTGTGTGAAGGTGGGTCGTCCAACATAGCATTAGCTAAGGTAGCTCAAGTGTGGATGAATCGTACAATATAATAGCATAACAAAATGCATAGATTAGTTAGCTTTTTTTTTGACGGTATAGATTAGTTAGCTAGCTCACTTGATTACAATATTACGGTAAAATAGGATTTTCTTCGTTGTATTTGCATTGAATTCTATCAGGATTACGAGATACGGTGCAATACTTGCTTACGATTCATTACGTTACGGTGGTTTAAATACCACTATTACAATACGGTGACGGGCTTAGGGTTACATACAACCCGAGCCCATAATACATACGCCTAATACCCCCCCTCAAGTTGGAGCGGTGAGATCACGAACACCCAACTTGCCCAAAAGATAGAGGAATTGACTGCTAGCTAAAGCTTTGGTGAATATATCAGCTAACTGTTCCGTAGTAGAGACATGAGAAGGGCTGATGAGGCCATCAGTAATGGCATCACGAACAAAGTGACAGTCAACCTCGATATGCTTCGTACGTTCATGAAACACTGGGTTGCGAGCAATGTATAAGGCAGACTGGCTATCACAGCACAAAGGGATCGAGGTAACAGGAGGGACCCCGAGACTGGTCAGCAAGCCCGAGAGCCATTTGAGCTCACACGTGACAGCAACCATAGACCGGTACTCGGCTTCGGCGGATGAACGAGAAACCGTGTGTTGCTTCTTCGTCTTCCAGGAAACGGGAGAAGAACCCGGAAAGACCACCCAACCAGTTAAAGAGCGCCGAGTGAGAGGGCAAGCAGCCCAATCGGAGTCACACCAACCCGAGAGGGTCAAATCACAATCAGAGGGGAGAAAAATACCCTGGCCGGGAGTACCCTTGATGTACCGAACAACGCGAAGGGCAGCATCAAGATGCTCGGAACGGGGAACCTTCAGAAATTGAGACAGGACGTGGACGGCGTACGTCAAGTCAGGACGAGTGACCGCAAGATATACCAAACGCCCAACAAGACGTCGGTACCGAGTGGGGTCTGGAAGGACATCTCCTGTAGCGCGAGCCAGAGAGTGATTTTGCTCAATAGGCGTGGGAGACGGCCGAGACCCAAGCAACCCGACATCCATGACAATGTCGAGAGCATACTTCCTTTGACAAAGGAAAATACCAGATGAATTACGTGCAACCTCGAGCCCGAGAAAATACTTGAGAGGGCCAAGATCCTTCATATGAAAACAGGAACTGAGATACTCTTTAAACAACACTACAGCAGCGGAATCGTTTCCCGACACAACCAAATCATCAACATAAACCAAAACAGTAAGCTGAACCGGGCCTTGCGTGTAGACGAAGAGAGAGTAATCGGAGTATGATTGTACAAAACCATACTGACGCAACGCATGAACCAGTTTCGCAAACCAACAACGAGGGGCCTGTTTCAGACCATACAGTGACTTCCGTAGACGGCATACGTGACCCGGAACAGACGGTGTGAACCCGGGAGGAAGCTTCATGTAAACTTCCTCGTCAAGATCACCATGGAGAAAAGCATTGTGTACATCCATCTGATGCAATTCCCAATTTTTAACAGCTGCAACAGCAAGAAGTGTACGTACTGTGGACATCTTGGCAACGGGGGCAAACGTCTCATCGTAATCAATACCCTCGGTTTGATGATTACCGAAGACAACCAAACGAGCCTTGAGACGTTCAATGGAACCATCAGAGTTGTATTTGATTTTGTATAACCACTGGCTGCCAAGAGCCTTTTTACCGGGAGGTAAGGGTTGAAGTGTCCAAGTCTCGTTGGCTTCGAGAGCTGCCATCTCGGCATCCATAGCCTTACGCCACCCCGCATCTTTCGCGGCCTCTTTAAACGAGCGAGGTTCACGAGTGGCGGTAATAGCTGCAACAAAAGTACGATGTTGTGCAGACAATTTATCACAACTTACATAATGTGTAATGGGATACGGCGTACCTGAGGGCGGTGACGAAGGGGTAGCAGCTGAAGACGACGATGGACTATACGTACGGACACTTTTGATACCCACAACATAATCAGAAAGACGAACATTCGGTGTCTTGATACGATAGATGCCCCTGACCAAGTACAGGTTCCGGAGAATCAGTCGAAATAATACGATCCGACGGGCCCGCCAAATCATCGGTACAGTCCGGTGAGCGTACGGGGGAAGGAGGCGGACTAGGAGATGATTCCACCACGGGAACAGGACGGTCAGGAGCAGAAGCAGCCGGCGACTGATCAGGCACCTCGGGATGAGGGTCCGATGTAGGCCGAGGAACAGGAGAAGGGGCAGTGACCACGGGTGCATCATCATCCGAGTCATCAAAAAAATCACACTGACCCCCCCCTAGAGGTGATAGGTGGGGACTGATCCAAGACGTCCGAAGTGTGATACGGGAAGCTGGTTTCGTAAAAGACTACGTCACGAGAAACAAAGTACACTTTGCGTTCCAAATCGAACAAATACCACCCCTTTTTACCCGTGGGGTAGCCCACAAAAATGCACTTACGGCTGCGACTGAGAAACTTGTCGCGCTTGGCGGATTGATTGTGGGCGTAGCATAAGCACCCGAATACCCGTAGACGATCAAACGGAGGAGGTTTACCAAAGAGGAGCTCGTATGGTGTGATTTTGTTCAACAAAACCGAAGGAGTTCGGTTAATGAGGTGAGCAGCGGCCAATATGCACTCACCCCAAAATTGTTTGGGAAGGTTACCTTGAAAAAGAAGAGCACGGGCAACATTGAGTATATGTCGATGTTTACGTTCGACACGGGCATTTTGTTGAGGAGTGCCGACACATGAGCTTTGAAACAGAATACCTTGAGCATCAAAATAGGGAAACAAGCTTTTGAGTTCTGTTCCATTGTCACTACGAACCACTTTAATGGTTTGAGAAAATTATCGATTGACCATGGCCACAAAGGTCATAAAGGTACCATACACTTCCGTTTTATCACCCAAGAGATAGACCCAAACAGCACGAGAAAAATCATCAACCAAAGTAAAGAAATAACGAGCTCCACTAGATGACGGGGTCGAATATGGCCCCCATAAATCACAATGAATAAGTTCAAAGATACGAGACGACTTAGAGTCGCTTACAGGAAAACTAGACCGAGCATGCTTAGCTCTATGACAAACATCGCATACGGGTTTTATTGATTTACTAGTACTAATAAAAGGAAGTAATTTCACCACCCTTTCGGAAGGATGCCCTAGACGTTGATGCCACAGCTCGAAGAGATCCGGAGAAGCAGCCGACATCGAACCCACACTATCCATTGTCCGAAAGTAGTATAGTCCATCTTGCCGATCACCCCTCCCAATCACCGTCCTCGTACGTCGGTCCTGAATTGTACACACATTAGAGTTAGTGATAACATCACAATTATACGAATCACTCAATTGAGAGATTGAAATTAGATTACAATCTAATTGGGGAACGTATAAAACATGAGAGAGAGTGATAGATGGTGATAGTACTACACTGCCCTCCCGAGAGGCCATAATCTGACGGCCATCAGGAAGACCGACCGGGCGAGGCGTAACATCAACCAAATTGGTTAAGTGAGCAAGCGTGCCAGTGACATGATTCGAACACCCGGAATCCAATAACCACTTACCACTGTACCTATTGGAGGAGGTGAAGGCTGTCATCATAGCTTGCCACTGAGCCGCCGTGAAGGTGGGTTCTGCCGTGGCTGTGGTGGTGGTGTTATGAGCACGAACCGTAGTACGGGGCTTGGTTGGGGTACCAGCAGAGGAGGCCCGGGAAACAGGGGCTTTACCCGAAGCAGGGGCTTGACCCAAAACAGAGGGTTGACCCGAGGACGCCGCGGTGCGGAATTTCGCTGGTAGACGGCCATAGCGTTCAACATACCAGTCTTGAACACCCAACACATCAAAACACGAGGAGGCAGAGTGCCCGTATTCAAGACATTCGGTGCATTGTTGTTGAGCCCGCTCGGCACGACTGAGACGCTGTGGTGACGAGGATGATGCACTCGGCTGGGAGGAGGGCTGAGACACGCGACCAGAAGATGCACGAGTAGCAAAGCCAAACACAGGAGCCGGTTCATCCACTTTCTTGGAACAGTAGCCTTGAAGTTGTTCTTCCGCACATACGGCTTGAAAAGCTTGATTAAGAGTGGGAAGTTTTTCACGAGTGAGAAGTTGGGAACGGAGAGGCCCATAGTACTCTGTATGAAGACCAAGAAGAAATCTTTGGAATCGATCATGGTCACGCCGATCGGAATGTTGCGTGCCAACGTTACACGTGCACTTTCCACACTTACAGTGGATAAGAGGCTCAAGTTTGGACAATTCATCCCACAGAGTCGACAATCGGCCATAATACACGGTGACCGGAGTCGAAGCCGATTGTACGCAGTTTTGTATCTCGCCTGAAGTTGCTGAATACGGGGGCCATGAACATGGCCGAGCTTTTCTTGTAAATCATCCCACAAGTGTTTGGGATTGTCATAATTGGGAAGAAGTGCCAAAACCGAAGCATCAATGGTGTTAGTGAGCCATGCGACCAGCGTACTTTGTACATCAACCCAATCGCCGAGGGTGGCCGGAGGTTCGGCGCTGGTGATTGTCCCATCGAGAAAGCCGAATTTGCGGCGTGCTTGAAAGGCGATGCGAATAGC
>OY734942.1:26819756-27019756 GCA_963457585.1 Spergularia bocconei | reverse complement strand
CTTATTTGGGTTTTCTTTACTTCCTCACAAAGTCTAAGAATGTCCCCAAACTTACCCTTTTTGGCTTCTACTTCTTGCTTGCCTTTGTTGGCGCCACCAGTATGTTCTTCTTTTTGTCTCTCTTTAAGTTTAATTTTGTGTTTTACCATAATTTTTGTTGTTGGAATTCTGTTGTTTGTTGATTATTTGGATAAAGTGTTTGAATGATCTTGAAATTAGTCGTCTTTTGCTATAATTAGATGTATTGTATCTTTCTTATGACGGTTTCAGATGACGATTCATGTTAGCTGACCCCGAATCATTTTGGGATTAAGCCTTTTGTGACTGCTGGTGAGAATATGGTTTTTTTCCTATTGGAGTGTGCTTGATAATTTTGTTTAAAGATTCTAGAAGTTGGTTTTATGGTTGAAGGGATTATGGTATCGAAAATGAGCACCGTGTTGATTGTGGATAAAGGGTTCGGTGCCATATGACTGTGTTTAGGTATTGGGTGTTCTTAGCAGGCAGTGGGTATCAAGGTATGGGAGTTCCATTATCCCACCTTTTTCTGTTTCTATAATAGTGAGGCTGGAATCTGATACTCCTTGTGGTCTTAAAAAGTTATGAGAATCCAGAAGAATAGCGAAAAGGGTGTTGGTTTAGTGCTGTAAGTTTGTGGGCGAATACAATTAGAAATTTCGAGTAATCAGTATGGAAGTCCTATAAATCATCCCGGTGCAATTTTGTGATTTAGTATGAGTTTGTAGCCTTGTTCTTATCTTGTCTCCATACCCACCCATCCGTCATTGGTCCAGTCTTTAGGAGAAGAGATGAAAGCATCAAAGTCTAAGATTCACGAGGCAAATCTAGGTGAAATGCAGTTGAAGGCAATTTTCAAGGAACATGATTTCAATTGCGATGGCCACTTGAATAAGGAGGAATTAAAGGTTGCCTTTCGGAGACTTGGTTCATGTATACCCACTTGGAGAGCTGATCGTGCTATCTATTATACTGATATGGATATAGATGGAGTCATTTGTGAGGAGGAGATTGATCACTTAGTGGCTTATGCAGTGGATTGTGGATATACTCTGGATTGACATCTGGTCGAGTCTTCTAAGTTCTATAGTAAAACAATATGCTTTTTAAGTTTGTTTGTACTCATGAATAAAGCAAACAATCTATGTAATTGTTGATAACATTGTGGGAAGCTCTTTCCTGTTGCTTTTGAAGTAACCCCTTGTGTGAGCCTGTCTGAGAAATCAGTGCTGTTTCTTATGTTGCACAATGGCTTGAATAAATCAATCTGTCTCAAGTAAACTGCCAGATTCAATCCAAAAGGGTAATATTCCATGTCGTATCACCTCCATTGTCCTGCTGAAAGGTCTCTTTTATGCCAAATATTGACCTCAATTCTGCCTCAAGTCTTGCATCACTTGTTTGCAAGTATCCCAGTAGGAGAGGCTTTCGGAAAGATGGCATTTGATAGATGCTAATCGTATTGCACAATGGCTTTATAGTTTTCTCATTTGCTTATTGTTCGCTCAGTTATGTTAGAAGATTTCAATTTTCCAATTGCCGCCTGCAGTGAGATCCATACGTTGCGTGACCAGTTTTGTTGTTCTATCTTGCACTCTATACGTACAGCATACCTATTTTTGTTTTGTATGGGAGGGGAAAAGGGAGGGGGGTGGGGTGTCTAGAAGAGGTTCTGAATCCTCTGATCGTTCAGGTCGAACAGATTTCTAGCTCATTTATTATAGACTTCTGGTTGTTGCACGTTCTTGCTTTGTAATACTTGTAAACGTTGGTGATGTCCTGCCCCCCTCCCTTGACCTATCAGAGTTTCAAAATTGATTAACATGACACAATACTTCAACTCAATTTGCTCTTGTTTTAATCTTTGCTCTACTGGGTGTCTGGGTTGATGTATACTAATCGATTTTTGTTGGATTTTTTGCTGCTGTCTTCTCCGTTCTGCAGTTCCTGCTGGAATCTATGGTAAGCTACTTCATCAGAGTTAATTGATTGCCATATAAAGTTTGAGGGAAATGTGTTTGGCTCAACACAATACTTTGTGGTAGCAAAGGTACATTACGGAACCTCGCTCTCTAATGTGGACTGGTTGCACGGCGGGGCTGAGTCACTGCTCACTCTGTCAAACTTATTTGTTGTTCTTGGATTGAGGAATGCTTTGAGAGAACCCAAAGATTCAGAGGAGAACCCAACAAAAAAAGTTTCAGAAGAGAACTTGTCCCCATAGGTATTACTTATCATCATCATCATGCATTTTGTATTTGGCAAGTACCCCCCCGTCTTCCATGTACCTTTTTTGTCAGTTTGTTTACCTCTTGCACTGATTATCCACACAGGCGGACAGCTGTAGCACGTAAGCATATCAACGGGAACATTATCAGCTAACTAGCTATGCAACTCACAAAGTGCAAGGATATTGCTTCTACCATGGCTATGTGAGGCACCTTATCTCTTGATCTTTCAGAGAAGAATGGTTGTCGGAGCCCCTCTTTGTTGTATATTTCTTTTATGTTTTCTTTCATTAGGCTGAAGATTTCGATATTGTTTATTTATCTGTTACTATGTTATGCAATTACACGCAGAATTATACATCATCTTGTAATCCAGATTTGTTTCAATCCAATATCTATTTCTGAACACCATACACTGTGTTCTCTTTGATTCTCCAATGGTGAATTTTCACAAAACTGCTCGCCGTTTCACTGTCCCCTGATTATTACAAGAAGGAAAAAATAGAGGAGCTTTCTTTTCTTGGGCATGTTGCTCATGCTCAGTAACTTTAGGCAGATAGACATCTTCTATAGTTTAATAGAGTAAGAGATAAAAGAAGATTGCACTGGTAAAACACAAAATTGCTAGTAGCGACTAGGGAAGCTCTTGGCTTGGACCAAGGTATCCATCATTTAAGCTAGTTGTCCACTCTGATCTTAGTTATATTAGGCAGTAACTGCGTCCTATTCTTTCTTGCTAGTTGTCTGATAATATACAGCTCAATGATGATCCTCTTCTTTAGCTTGAAGGAAGATACGGAAATGCTTGGTTGTCATATGGGTAATTGGGGTTGAATTCCATTTGTTCCAGCGAAAAATCTAAACCCATAATCGGGGAGTTGGCCCCTGAAGTAGTGGCTGAAAAGATTTCTGTGAACTCTGATTCAGAATGTTGTCCATGGTGGACTCCTCCAAAGGGATTTATATCATAGTGTGATGTTGAAAAGTAATTTGATGTCGAGTTGGCAGGTGAAACTGTGAATGACTGAGGGAAACCGCTATAGAAGTTATCATTGGTTGTTGATGGTGTAAAGGAATGGTTTTCATATACTGACCCGCTCGTAGGTAATGGAAGTTCCATCTCTTGATTTTCTAGATTCTGTATGTCTATAGTTAAGCCTGTTTGAAAATTCAACAGCATATTGGACTGCTGCTGGTTCATTTTGATAGGAAAGTGGTGTTGTTTGTTTCGTTCTTGTTTCTCTGGTGATGTTGGTGCAGATTTGGAGCGTGGTGTACAGGTATGAGTTCCTTTGTAGGTGATGTCGAACAGGAAGAAGTCTTCATCATTACGTTGCACTTGCTTGATAGCACAGCAGCCTTGAATGTTACGGTATGTGCATCTATAATAGCTTCTGTAGAAATAGAAATATTTGATTGTTAGTGGTCTGTTTTCTGGTTTATGGAATTCGAATCAATATCTAGGCATATGAAGCCGATGTTAATAATGATGAGAAGTTATATACTAAATTCTGAATCCGTCTTTCGCTTGGTTTAGATCTGGTATGAGGTGGTATTCAAGCATCTATTATTAGGGGTTGAAACTGTCAAAAGACTCGAAACTGTTAGCATACGACCTGTCAAAAGACTCAAAACTGAAGTCTGACTTGATATTTTGTGCTTGTGTCAAAGGTTATGCATTTATTAAACAAGTTTGAGTGTAGTTTACGTCCTCTAGAAGAAAGTCACATGGACGTGCACACAATAGAATAAAAAGAACTGGTAGAAGTTGAGGTAGGGTGGTTTGGTCAACTTACTGCTAACCGGATGACGACTGCAATCGTCTTTTGATGACAAAGGGTCTAATTATCTGGCTTGCTACCTTTTTTTTTGGGGTCTATAATGAGGCGAAAAGACCCGTACAATGAGATCAAAGGCATCGAAACGTCAGACTTCATAAGTTGATTCCTAGTATTTTGTGGCTCTTTGGTTGACAGCTTACTATTCTAGGACATGTAAGTACATAGAATGTTGGGAACTAGAATGACAGTCTTACCTAGGATATTTGGCTCCCAGGATATCCTTCTGACCATACTTCCTCCAACTATGACCATCTTCAGGAGGTCCTTCTGCGCTCTCAGAGCTTGCTTTCACCTGGTCTGTCCAGCTTGGCAATTTCTTCCTGCAACAGATACCCCGAAAAATATTAGGATTATTACTTGAAGGCTCTTAAGAGTTAAGAATGAGACTGGGGAATTCGAGGCAAATGCATAAACTGTGCTTGAAAGTTTACCTCTTCCTTGATAAATCTTTGCAATCCTGCTGACTGCTAAACCCTGTGTTAAAATCTTCGCTCTTGGGACTTCCAATGGCCGAAAGTGGTGACGCAGGCATGGTGGATGATGGCACCACATTCTGCTGAGACTGTTCCATTGAACCACTCCATTTCACTATCAAGAGCGCCTTTTCAAACGAGGAATGTATCTTTTCAGCCAGCATTCCTGTACCTCCTCCGCCAACTTCCTGATCCATATGAGCTTTCAGCTGTTTAGCCAGCTCCATCCCTTGCATCAGCTCACCAACCAACGAGTCCTGCTCGTAGCTGCTGCTAAACCCACCGTGATCCATCTCCCTTTCCCTTTCACTTTCCCTTACACTTCCCAACAGTTGCAATTCCAATACTGTCTTATCAAAATCGACTCGATTGCTGTTACAATTGTCTAAGCCAGTACACTCTGCATGTGTTTTAGTTGTGTTCGCGTTTTTTCATACGCTTTTAGGAGCCGAAAAATGTTAAACTGTTAGGATGGCTCTGGGGGGAAAGCTGAATGCTGAAGAGAAGGTTTTATGCTCGAGTAGGAGTGTAATGATCTTGGTTTATAAAGGAGACTTATGAAGTGGAGGATACACAGAGAGAGACAAAGAATTTGACTGGAAAATGAGAACTTGACTTGCAGTATTTTTGTGTAGTTAATCATTTTTTCTTCATATGACTAGTCTATGGTCAAATGTCAATGCAAAAATTTGGAGTATAGAAGGATCAACCAAAAAAAAAAAAGAGTAGTGAAGAAGAGTGGAAGAGGTCCAAGTGCTGACTTATTCAAACTTTCTACATCTGTGCTTATGATTGGTCAATCATAGGTTGATAATTGTGGTCACTAATAATACTTGTAGTTGATTTTTTGACGCTTTAAACATTCGTTTCCGCGTTGTTTTTCTATCTTTCTGACCAATTTTAGGATGATACTTAGTTAAGGTTAATCATTAATGACACACATTAGGTGTTAGTTAAGGAACTATTGCAATTTTGGATGATGCATAGTTGCATATGTTTAGGAAATTTCATGTCTATCTTGTTTAAGCGCGAATTATACCATGTTGCCTATAACTTATAGTTGCACTGTTGTTCGAGATTCCTAATGGAGAACCTAAAGTGGCTTCAAATCTATGTCACACAGGATTACTTGAGTTATTTCCTTGAAAAACTGACGGAATTCAAACATAGATGGTTTAAGTGTATAATTCACATAAATTGGTTTAGTCGGTAGATTATGTGGTGATGACATATCACTATTATTTCCGTCCATCGTCAGTTAGTAGGCTTGTCTTTTTTCTTTTCTTTTTTCCAAGTTAATGATAGGCATGTCCTTGACCATTACTTCTAGAAGTTGACTTGGTAATTTGGCACGGTCCATTGTCCGTACGCCTCACTCCTTAGCCTTTACTTGATCATTTGGGTCACATGTGCATAGGTGTTTCCTGGTAATGCCGTAATGGTATCAGTGTATGTAGCCACTGCTTAGTTATTTAAGTCATACTAGTATGAAGTTATTAACTAATAATCAAACTATCCATTTTTTTTTCTTTTTTTTTTCGTTTTTGGTATAATCCCGTTGTAGAGAGATTTTCTTCCTCTATGACACATGCATGTGTATAATGTTAATCGTGATTTTTCGCCTAGAAGATACGATGAATTAGTGTCTACCTAAAGCACCGTCCATTAATTAATAAGAAATTTGATCAACGAACAAATTATGATTTAAGACATTTCATAGTAAAAAAAAAAACTTAGTTAAGCAGATTCAACAATTAAATGCATGAAACAAATGGATAATAACATACTACTAAATAAATATTATTTTTCAAGTTGTATTTTGGGATATTATGGACTATATAAAGAATACTTTAAATTTAGGAAATTTAGAGTATTTTCCATGTCGTTGTGTACTACACATGGTCATGTTGTTAACTCATCAACAATAACCAAGCCGATTACTAGGCTCTGCGGCCTCTGCCTCAGCTCATACATGTGCTTTTATCGTGATTCTTCGCCTAGAAGGTACGATGTACACACATGTATTAGTGTCTACCTAAGATACCGTCCATTTATGGCATCTTCCAAGTGTCCTTAACAAAAATGGTTAGCAGCGAACAAAATATGATTTCATGATAATCTAAAAACAAAGTTAATCAGATTCGACAATTACATGCATGAAACAACCCTTAATGTAAACACAAACATTCACATCTTTCTCACCACTATATAAATCCAACATCCATAACCCAAGTTACTTGCATCTCACCAATTATCATAACTCTCAAACTCTAATTTCTTAGGACTCGTTCGGTATTATCTGGTGTGTTCAATCTCGAAAAATGGCATACGGAAACAACTACTATGAGGCTGATAGGGAAGTTGTACGCAATACAACTGGCCCATATGGCGCAGCCTACACTCCTGGCTGTGTCGACCCAATGTACCCCCGCCACCACCACAATGGGATAAACACCGTTGTCAGCGAGGTCGTGGCAGCCGAGGCAGCCGTTCCTGTTGGCGGGTATGGCTATGGCCCGATTGGCCGCCACCACCACGGCAGGCCTGTTACCGAGTTTGTGGAGGAGCGCATTATTGAGAATACTGCCCCCTATGGCTCTTGCAGGACCTCGGTACGTCGTTAATTGCCCTTTATTATTACTTTCTTTCTCTATTGCCTCCAAACGTATATAATTCTACTTCTTCAAATACGGAGTAATTGTTTGTTTACTCCTTTACTCGCAGATGTACTAAATTAGCACCAAACTGTCTACTATAAAGTTCAGGAATATAAGACATACGAGTACATCAACAAACAGCGCAGCGGCCGGCGTATTGCATAAGTTACTAGTAGAATAATGAGCCTGGCCTCTATATCTTGGCTATGTGCCTATGTACTTGTGGACTTTGTAGGAAGGTGCATCTATCGATCTAGTTTAGTATAAACTACTTATTCGATCAGCTATATATCCATCTATGTATGTACAACTCTCTCTTTTGCCAAGATTGAGTTAATATATATAGCGTGTGTTTGACTGTTTTCTTGTAAATTAACGTCCTGATAATTGTCTTTTTAATTTGAAATTGTGTTACCGTCTTTTTAATTTGAAACGTTAAACCCCGCATCCATCGCTCTTCGGTGGAGTTTCATGTGGTCTCTATAGAATGTCGATCAACGAACAACATAACTATGATGATTGATGAAGGAAATCATTTCGTAACTATAGAACGTACTCTCACTTATGGAGCATATGCGAACCATTAGAATTGTATGATAAGTTGAGTCGTTTAAATTAATTAATATATGGTGGCGAAAGCATGCCTCTTTTGCTAATCTTTCCCCCGTATACAATGTAACTATGTAAGAGCGACGGTCTTTTAAAAGATTCGACGTTGATCTGATCCAAATTGTAGAAACTAAAATGCCCCAAATTGGACTGATCCAAATGAACGAACCCATTTGCTAGGGGATCATATCCAAGTTGACGATTGGACTAAGGGGATCATATACAAAGCCCACAAACCTTGGGCTAAGGGATATATCCACACTTCATTTCTGCCCAAATTATCCACAAATCCTTGCCTTCCACTACTTTAATAGTTACAGCAGCCTGCTCTCCAAACAATATCAACGCAAAGTTTTTTTTTTTTTAAAAAAAAAAATTGATTTATGCTGGAAGCCTGTGACGTTATCATTACCCTAAAAGAATCGCACAACAGATTAATTAAGCTTTGTTTGACCGTTTGTGTAATACCTTCGAGATTTAAAACTAATGACGAATTTATGTGTACATCTCTACTCTCCTCATTAAACATGCCAAAAGACATGAACTTGAAATATGAACTGAAGGTGTAATAATTAACCTGATTATAGTCATATTACATTATTACGGGGTCTCAAACCATTTAATTCATAGTTTATTATTTACCAGCATACTAATTAATGGGATCCAAGTTATAGCTACCTTTGTTCAACGATCACAGAAATAAGTAAACCTTGAAGCTAAGGGCGTCAAAGTAGTACTGTAGACTGCAGTAGTACTACTGGCCTTCGGTACTAGAGCATGTCTCACACACACCCGAATACCCGACTAATCACATAGACTAATTGCGTAACTAATTTTACGGCTAAAGTTTTACACGTACACCCGAATACCCGATTATTTACAAGATCTACCATGCTTCATTTCAAACACAAGAAATGTCACTAATCACTTGGTCATCGGAACATGCCCGGCTGGGTATACCCATGATCGCTCTAGCCCAACAAAGTGCGTGCTTCACGCCTTCGAGTTCATGCCATAAAAAAATAAACTATTCAATTCGAGTATATGTTACTCAAACATGGCTAGAAGTGTGACGCGGCTACTTATGAAAAAACTTTATTCTTTTTTCTTAAAACAGGACGCCACAGCTAAATGAAATGTCGAAGTAACATGAATTCAACTTGAATGTATCTTATGAGATGTATGTGCATAGCGTGCACTGTGATTTGTGATTCTTAGAATTCCTAGGAGCCAAGTAAAGTATGGATATCCGTCCATTTACGCCAATCTTCCAAGAATTTTAAGAGTTCTTGACAAAAACTGTGAACATCCAAACAGAATACTATTTACTATTTTCCAGAAAAACAAAGCTAGATTCGATAATTACTTAAATGCAATGCAAGTATGAAAGAACACCAATAATGTAAACAACGACAGCTCCATAAACGGCAACCACAAGCCCAGTTATTTGCATCTGCATGTAGGAAACGAATCAATAACCGAACTGGAATTTCAAATAAACACGTAAAATCAAGCAAATGAATTTCGAACAACACGTAAAATCGAGCAATTGGACTCGATATATTCTCACTTTAACTGGTTGCGTTCTCATCACAGCAACTTCACCAGTATTCCAACTTTCAGACGTAAGTTGGATGCTCAAAATTTTCAGCATCATGTGTAATTAAGCACATAAACCAACTCAAACCAACTCCACTAAGTCGCAGATAAGCAGAATAAACACAAAAGGCAACAAATGGTGGGCGCGAAAATATTCCACTGGCTACTATATAAGCGTACATACCATAGCATTGTCTTTCATCTCACAAAAACCTCTTCCTGCAAACTAGTACTAAGCACATCCAACAACAACAATGGCCTATTACGGAAACAACAACAGCTACTCGTACGATGCTGAGAGGATCCATGAGGATTCCTACTCATCCGGGTACAATGGCGGCTATGGTGCTGCTGGATGTGTCAACACTGGTTACCCGATGGGCCACAACCGCCACAATGCTGTGATCGAAAATACCTGTGAGACTGACATTGTTGTCCCAAGACACGGTCACCACCACGGCCACCATGGTGGAGCTGCTGAGTATGTCCACAGGGATCAGACCATTGCCTATGAGAGCGACAACAGCTATGCTGACCCATGCATGAGGAGGCCAGTAAGTAATCCGACCACCACCTAGCATAATTAACATCTAACCGTTCAAAAATTGTGTTTCCTCTTCATATACTGTATCTGCTGTTTTCATAGTTTACTAACACTCCTTTTCTGTTGCGCAGTACTGCTAAATCAACACAGATCTTCGCTCCTGCCGATGAGCTCAAGCAGATTATTGAGACCGAGTATTCATATTATTTAGAATAAATTGTCCCTAGTATGGATTGTTCACTAGAAATTCCGGCAGGAAGCATGAAATGCTGACATGTTGTACTACTGTAATACCAGTATTTTGAATTTGTTCCTATATCCACGTTTTCTCATCCTTTCAAAATGAAAACTACTACCATCAAACTCGGCTGAACATTAACAACCCCATGATTACCCTACTCCCTCAATGTCACCCGCCTATGGCATGGTAGAGGGTCAGATATACGAAATTTTGCTACTGCGTAAAAGCCATAGAGGCAGGCACCACTGTCAAGAAAAAAAAAAGACAGAGATCTTGCTTTCATTGCAGTGACAGAACACTAATTTTTTCTTTAACCTATCTAGCTGACTAAAAGCTGAAAGTTTGACAGAATATGATAACCAACCAATCTCATAACATAAAAACAAGAGATTTCCTCACTCTTATGAAGCACATTTCTCAATTGACTGATCCCATCTTCGTTACAAGGCTCATGACCCTTAATTCCTAGTGTTCAGCACTTCAGCAAATGAATTACCAGTACGTCTCCGAGGCTTTCAATCACCAAGTACTTGAATGCTTAAATTTCAAGAAAACTTGCAGCTAGATAAGACACTAAGGTTCAAAAAGAAATATGAACATGTTATTTACTGAGTGTGGCGAAATGACATACGGCTGTATTTATACCTGAAAAAGGATATGCATGTCAGTGAACTTATAGGCGTATTGAGTATTGACTCAGGAATATCAGATCAAGTGAAGACAATCAGGATTTCAGGACCAAACCACTTCCATCAGCCTACAGGAAAATGTCACAAAGAGGTCAAAGACACAGGATTGGGCCGGGGGAGCCAATAAAAAAAAAAAAAAGAGAAACTCAACTACATGAGTACATGACATAGGGCTTGTTGTCCCTCCAGTAAAAGTATACTTCCAGATTATAAGCCCCATCTCAACTAGCCAAGCAATGGAAAAAAGTTCACAGATTTTCTGCGAGATCAAATTAACAAGCCTGTAGTTCAATAGTCAGTAGTGGAATTTCCTGTCTGGGGACTTTGTATAATAAGTATTAACTGATATATAGCCGTGTACAGAGAGATATTACAGTATTTCCATTATAAGAAGCCATCCAAAATGAAATGAACACCCTCGATTTTTCTTTATAAGATAGCACGGTGAAAAATTCAATGATGATTTCACTAGAGAATTGACCCTTTCTTTTCTCCAGAATACTATCTATTCCTCCCCACGTACCATCATCCTCACGATTAGATTAGAGAGAGAACGGAATATGAATGTCATAGAAAGTTTATTTACACAGTGAACTCGTATAGCATTGTGCCAGATATCGTATAAATCCAGAAACACATTATTCCATTTCCAGAAAATGCCATCACCAGTTGAAAGATCTTAATATTCTAGCCAACAGTTTGAAGAAGCTCAAATAATAGCATTATCAGTTACATTGTGTGGAATGTGGTGCCTTACCTGCAAAAGGTTCTTTTAACCACTGACTAGTAAAGAGAGGATATATCTTATATGCTTATGCTTTTCTTTCTCGTAAACTTTCTGGTGTAAACACACTTTCAAGTCCACGATCAAGATCACTTTAGTCTTTTCGGAGGTTCCACTCAAGAAGGCGAAGGAATGAAAACTCTAATTTAAAAAGAGACATCAGATTGTATGTAATAGGGATCAATAGCTAAGCTCAAAGATCCCTCGAAAAAGAAAGTTCAAAGATGTATAGCAAGCAGTCTTGACACTATTCAAAGCAGAGACTCACTGACTCTTGTGTGTTCTTTTCTTTTCTTTCTCCAAGCCGAGGTTTTGTCCAACTTCGCAGAGATTGAATTTGCAACACCAATATATAAGATAGGACTCCATATTATGGTTTCGAATAAAATTCTATTTGATTCAAGAAAGTTGCTGAGGAGAAGAGCATAAACCAAGTAACAAGTGCTCTGAGAAGAAGCAGCTCGAAAGCTGACTGCACCTGACATTATTTGCCAGCAGGATGAAACAGGCAGCTCAGAGGCCTTTAAAGTACACAGCCAGCAATAAGTCGCCGACCGCACCCCCAACCAACAGAAAAGAACAAAAAAAGTGGAAAATCAGTATACATCATAAAATGAATCTCATCTAAGAATTATGTGATGGCATAAATGAACTAGAACTCTAGAGGTGTTTTACTATCTAAAGAATATGTTCTAATAGTGACAGGACAACAAGTGTTAATCCTCAATTCAGTTCCTTTACTTCAAGTTGGATGCGTGAATAATAAGCACTTATAACTCAAGTGAGATGTTTCTTTTTTCCTGATCTACCAAAATTGATCTGACTTTGACAGTTGCAAAGAAACAAAGTTGGACTGGTAATCATAGAAGCAGGTACATGGAATTGATTATTTCAAGCTAAACTACTATATAAGCACACAACATCCCTGCCTTGTAGTTCATCTAGCAAAGCATATCAATTATCAAGCGATCAAACCCATACGTCCTACTAAGCAATCAACAGGTATGGCATACATGCCCCAACCCCGTGGAACAACATACTATGAGTCCAAGACTGAGGTCATCCATGAACCATATGACTCATGCTCATCTGAGTACCCACGCCAACGCCATCACAATGGGGTAGGAGGGGTTGTGGGAGAAGTCGTGGGAGCGATTGTTGACAAAATAATCCCTGGATCCCATGGCCGCCACCACAACCACCAGGGTGAGGTGATCGAGAGGAGGGAGGAGCACATCTATGAGAATAACTATGAGCCGCGCAGACAGGTAAAGGTTTAATCATTGTATTTAACTTTGGCTTTGTTTAATTCCCCTTGGGATTTTCTGAAGTTATGTCATCTAATTTGCAGTGCTACTAAATCAGCTCCTGCCGACACGATCCAGGATATTGGCAGAAAGTATGCATATTAAGTAGAATAAAATGCACCTACTAGGCATTTAAGCATAACATGCTAGTGGATCTGACAGAATGTATGCTCTTATATCTTCAGCTACTGTACTTTGTTTAATGATATACTCCAATTTTTAAAGGATGTAATTAACCTGAATGCTTTCTATATACGGTTTACGGCACATTGAATGAACAGAACTAGACTGCAATAAAACGGCATGAAAAACGAGACATAAACTCACAGTGTTACTTCCAATTTTGCAAAGATTAGAGATGTTATACTTCTAAGAGAAACACGCTAGTTAAAAGTCAAAACTCACAGGGTGGGGCTCTAACCAAATTTCAGTCAGAAGATGTTTGAGCAGAGGCAGAATGACCTTCCACTGCGTGTAGGACACAGCATCTATCTGTCGGAATTCCTTTGCAACCTTCTACATTGTCACCTTCAGATAAAAATCATAAGTTAGACATTTCAATTTCATGTCCAAAATTCAAAAGTGCAAGTACTTGAAATTTGGTCACATTGCACAAGAAAGATGACACAGGAAGAAAGGGAAATGACCAACCAGGAACCAAATGTTATTCAATATCAAACCATTCCAGCAGCACCGCAAGAATGAGTAAAAAAAATATAAAGATAATAAGTACGCTCAATTTCATTCAGTCCCAATATATGTGCCCAACTTATGTGAGTCAGATCAACTATCAATGCCCCAACTCATCTCACCTGACTGATATGTTACATATGTATATCAATGAGTTCAAAGCTCTAGTCGAAGAACAGAAAAGAGGAAATCGTATAAAACTACACATGGCCCATTCAGTAAACACTCAGAATCGTTTCTGAAGTAGCGGAATGCAGCTGTGTCCGTGTGTGCCATTAATAGAGACGATGACCCATGGTGAAGTAGGGTGTTTCTAGGTAGATCAGATCCCACGGTCTAGATAACAAGATTTAAAATTCAACTTGAGCAAGTAAGTAAGCAGAACGATACAGTAGAGATGCCTCAGACTTCATAAGATATATATATGAGTTGTCAACTTGTGAATATGAAGCCCTGGTATTGCTTTTAAACTCTGGAAATATCATTTCTCAAATCCTCATTTACCTTGAAAGACGGGTTGGCTTATAAGATTAGGCGCCAAGACACTTCCATTTACCTTACAAATCTTTTTTTTTAAATTACTTGACAAGTACTAAAAAGAGTTTTTGTGCACAACACCGAAGTTCCTGAAATTGTCCGTGAATAAAAGTGAAGGGGATCCTTTCTTCTCTCTCCTTCTCCCTAGTTTTAGAAAACAGAAGGAAATGTAGTACAGAACTACAGAAGAAACCAATGGATACTATTCCAAAAATGCAAATGGTTAAAGCATCCATCTCATTTAGTCACGACTCATTACCAAAGAGGGGATCGGATTGCTGTTCTGATGAGCTTACTAGGGCAGCTATACCAATCCTTTGTGCCATTTCAACCTAAAACACAGCAACAAAGACAAAAATGATGCAGTCCATCACAATGAAGATGGAAATACTCCACTAAACTTGCATCCATCCATTCATCTCCAAGAAATTATAGCAGCTGAGGTCTGAGGATCAAGCAATACACTTGTACACTTCAGGGAAATCTAAAGATTCATGACAACCTTTTGTCACAAAACAACAAAGACAGAGAATCTTAAGAAGCATATTATCATAATAAAGGACATTGAGCCCCATCTTAATACAAACACTCTAACTATGCCCAAATTCATTTACAAGTCCTCCCCTTGCGCAACCAATCTCCCACTCTCAGAGTCTCAGGCACAATTTGAAGGAAGAAAGGGAGAAGGAAGGAACAGAAGATAGCTCAGTAGAGAGAATCAGAAGTTTTTATGTAGTGGTAGAATATGTTCTAAAGAGATAAATGTATTTTTAAGTTCATCCTGAACCAGTGAACCACTACATACAGAGGTCTCCACTGAACATCATGTGTCATCACCTGCAAACTCTTTCATTGGTAAGAAATTAGGAGCCACTACAAGTCCATCATGACATGGCTGCGATATGGATTCGATAGGTAACAGCCAGAAAAATGGGAACTTTTCTATGTCTAAGCATAAGATTCATACTGATGTCTATGCCAGATGATACTTATATTCCACCATTACTATTATATGTGATTGAACCATACTGAAATTAGCCACACCACACAATATAAAATTCAAAATAACAATGTGCGCCTATTAAAAATAAGATGGAACCTATAACATGGTCAAAAGATGTCAAAAGTGCAATAGGTATTATATGCATAGAACAATTTGAAAAAAGTTCCTTCGAGGAAAGTACTCGACTGATATGGGGCAAGCAAACATAACTGAGGAGATTCCCCAATTAATCACTATATAAACGCAACAATTCCCACTCCTTCCAGCATTGAGCTAAGGAAAAAAAGAACTAAAATTTCAAAAAGCTAGTAAAGGCTTTAAACTCTAAGTCATGGCCTTCAGACTCCAGAGGACCCACTGCGAATCCGAGAGGGATGAGCTCTACATGGGTGGCTCAATGGGTGGCTCAATGATGGGTGGCTCAATGGGAGGCATGAACTCCTACAACAGCCACCAAGGTGGATTCGGGGGTGGTTATGGTGGTAGCCAAATGTCAGACTACTCCAGCTACTCCAGCTCTAATGCAGGATTTGGGATGGGCGGGAGCCAGATGGGCATGGGCTACAACCAGAGTTACAACTCCGGAGGTGGTTTTGGCTCTAACTACGAGATGAGCCAGCAGGAGAGTAGCTACTACTCTGCCAACAATGGTGGCTTCAACTCATGCCCCCCACGAGTATTATTCTACGACCAACTTCAAATTCATTATTTTTACAATAACTTTACAGCACTAGCTAATTCAATTTACTGAATTTGTTCTGATACTAACTCTTTCCTTGCATTTGGTATGTGGCTTTTGCAGTACTTCTGAAGGAAGGGTTGGAAGCTCCAGTTCATTGCAAACACTTGGAAATTATTGTGTACTACGTTACTATTTACCAGAATAAATCCCCTAACAAGCCTTAGCTAGGGGCCTAGGGGTGTGTAATTTACTAGTTTAATTTCTGATGTTTTGTTGCCCTCCAATTATGAATCGTCCAAGTTGTCTTTCATATCTAATGGAGTAATATCTACCTATATCAATAAGCATCAATCCAACACGAATCTAGCTTGAATCGATATTTTCACACTCCAAAATTCCAAATCAATAGAACTCAGGACAAAAGGATTCCAACAGGATAATAATTAACAAACATGTCACCAAGCCCTACGAAAATACAATTCCGTACTTCATGAATGAAATGTACCTCAATATTGCTGCAATTAAAACTCGTCTGCATCAATAAAACCTTCCAATCTCGGCCTCACTGAACCACGCCTTTCACATATGTCCTTCCAGGCTTCAAGATCAGAGTCAACAAGATCCAGCCAGTGAGCTTCCTTCCTGAACAAGCCACTCTCTTCACAACTTGAAGAAGAAGAAAACTCCCCTATATTCACTCAAATTCCAAACTTACCCCCTAACCTATATAATCCCATACTCTCACCTCAATCCTCAGCTCCTCAAATTTCCAACAACAATCAAAATCAAATATTTTCATCAATCAACAAAAATGTCAAGATCATTATTATCTTCGATTTCTCTCATCATCTTCATCCTCATATCACTATCCACCCTATCCGAATCCCGAGACCGCCACGTCGTCAAATTCCGATCTCCAGGCTTGTATCCCGAAGGCCTAACGTGGGACCCAGCCTCCGAACACTTCATCGTCGCCGCCCTCCGCCGTGGCACCTTCCACTCCGTCTCCGACGCCGGCGTCACCGAAACGCTAACCCTAACCACCTCCGATATCAAATTCCCGCCTAATCCAACAATCCTCGGCCTCGCCGTCGACAGCCGCCACAACCGCCTCCTCGCCGCCGTCAACACCGACGAATCACCCTACCTCGCCTCGTTCTCTCTCCAACGAACCTCCCTCTCCCTCCTATTTCTCGCACCTCTTCCGACCGACTCCCCTTCCTCCGCCGTCGCCAACGGCGTCGCCGTAGATCCGTACGGTAACGCTTACGTCACAAACTCCGGCGAAAACTTCATCTGGAAGATTTCCCTAAACGGCACCGCTTCGATCTTATCAAAATCCTACCAATTCACTCGTTATCCGGTGGATCGCACCTCGCCGTACAGCTACTGTGGCTTAAACGGCGTCGTATACGCTAGAGGAAGAGAGTACCTCCTCGTCGTCCAAACAAACACCGGAAAAATGTTCAAAGTTGACGTCAACGACGGCACGGCAAGGTCCGTCATACTTCCGTCGGAGTTGCCGTTAGCTGACGGAATCGCCGCCAGAGAAGACGGCGTCGTATTCGTCGTTTCGATGAATGAAGCGTGGATGTTGAAGAGTGACGACAGCTGGGCCCAGGGAGTGGTGATTGACAAAATTGCCCTTGAGAGGGAAGGGTTCCCTACTAGTGTAACTGTGGGTGGTGGAGGAAGGGTATATGTGGTATATGGGTATGTTGAGGAGGGTATGAAGGTAATTTTGGAGGGAGAGGAGAGAGAGTGGTTTAAGATTGAGGAAATTCGGTCAAAGAGTGAAAGTGAAGGGGAGACTATCTGGCCGTTCATCATGCTTGGGTTGGGCTTGGTTTATTTCCTGGTTTGGAGATTTCAGATGCGCCATCTTGTTAATAACTTGGATAAAAAATACACGTAGATTTGTACTCGTATGATTTTTTGGTTTTTGTTATGTATTTTTGATTTTTGAAGTGATGTTTTAGAGTGTTTTTTCTCTGTTTGTATAATGACATAAGTTTCATAATGAAATGTAGGTTACACTATTGCTTGTTGAATACGGAGTGTCACTTTTTTTTTTTCGTCGAATACAACAATACAAGTGTTTGTTGATTACCCACTCCATATCTCTAGTAAAGCTACGTATGTGCAAATTTGGAAATACACAATGCTCAGTTCAGTGTCAATGGAAGTGGAACTAACAATATTGATTACGTCTTACTTTGATTCTCATCGTTTCATTAGATACATGTTACATATTTGGATAAGCAAACAACTAACCGGTTACAGGCGCACAGCCACACACGAGAGGCGCACAGCCACACACGAGATTTAGACCAAGGACAGAACCACTACAAGCTGTACAACAATGAACAATTCTCAGACCTAAACTGGCTTTTAGTTCAGATATTAGTTTGGACACATTTTGACCCCCGAGCAGAGGCGCAGCCTGAAACTTTTCGGGGACTGGTGATTCGTGGTCTATGTTAACAAAATGCAAAGATGAAAAACTGAGAATTAGAAGTACAAATCACGTACTCATACGAGTCGTATCTTTCTTGTCAAAAAAAAAAATCAAATGTGTTTCCGGGGCTAGGGTGAGCTGAGGGGGGACAGCGTGATGGATTCAACAAGCATGCATTCTAGGGGATTCAGACAGTTGCAGTATTTCCCAGTAATCATACGAACTTGAATATAAAAGCAAAATCAACATGGAGGCATCTATGATTGTCGTATTGATGAACATGGTTCCGCCACTCCCAGTCCTGCACGTAAACAAACCAGTTTAAATGCATCAAGCCATCGTCCTACAAAAGGTAATGAGATGCTGCTACACAAACCAAAAAGTCTTCATGAGAATTTCAGGTTTCTAAAAGTAGCAAAAAAAGAAAGGGGATACCCAAAGAAATACGGGTTGAGACTTTGAAGATGCAAACGTTTTATTCCAGTTCCAGACACTGCTATCTAGTGCCGAATCAGGATAATAGCATTATGTGCATCCTCCTTTTTCCTGATGGGAGATAAGAATTTGGTACCTTCACTTTGTTATAAGTGGAAAGCCCACAAATTGCTCAAGAACTGATGCTGTGGAAAGAAATACATAAAGAAATAAAACTGACAGAATAGGTCAAAAAAAAGAAAAAATCCAGTAAAATGCATAAGCAACATTATCAAGTGTTTCAATGGCATGGTAAGAGGCCGTCAAATGTACGCAGTCTACGCCTTACCCCTTTGTGTACAACACTACAACACAAAAAGGTTTCTGGAAGACCCACCAAAATTGCATCGATGAATATAATCGTGTAATTCAAGAAAATCAATGAACTTAGATGAGAGGTTGTTCAGCAATGATGTTAACATTCTAATTTTAAACAATAACAGGAACAAAAGGATCAGTGTAATAATATATTGGAAATGTAACAACGTTACTAGACAGAGCTGTTACTCACAGAGCACAAGCTGGAAAGTGGAAACCTCTCCTCGCTGTCGTCTACACAGCCAGACTCACCCTACCCTCCCGTCGCCTCCACAGTACTCTCTCTTTCTCCCTCGTGCAAGCCAAACAATAGTGTATTAGTACATTATTGCAGGCAACTTATTCCAGTTCCAAAAAATGTGTAGTCAAATCCAAGTGGCGGGTCAATAACATAGCATTATCATCTCGATGGTGGAAGAAGAATTCGAACCTTCACTTTATCAGAAGGGCAAAGGCCACAAATTGCTCAACTGATGCTCCAAGGGAAAATGATAGAGCTCGGAAATTTGTCACAAGCAGAGAGTTGATATACCGATTTCCTACACCTGCGCAGAAATAGAAGATTAAAGAAAAAGCAGATTCATAGATGAGATAGTGCGAGCACCCTCAGCACAGAAGAGACACAAACCAGAATTTCTATCGCTATATAAGACTTGCTCAGTCTCTCCTTTAGTATCAAGCTTCCAATTCACGAAATAACATCCGCTGCATTTAAAGCTAAGAGCTAATTCACTAACCTCAATGGCTTGCATGCAGCAGATTAGGAAGGAATCCTGTGAGTCCGAATACTCTGAAGAGGACAAAATTATCAGCAAGGGATCACAGGGCTACTACTCATCTGAACACACCGAGCATGACCACAAATCAGCTTCCTACTCAAGCCAAGGTGGCTACCAAGCTGCTGGGGCACATGCCCAGCAGAGTTGCCACTCAGCATCATCCATCAAAAAGCACAATGCGGGAGGCATCATTCACAAGCAACCTAGCCACAACAGCCACTCAGGCCATCAAAGCATGACTGAAAAAGTTATTGGGCATATCAGCCACAACAAAGGCCATCAGAACTCTGGCTGCAACACCCACGCCCAACAAACCGCTGCCCATGGCACCCATGGCCACCACACCGCTGCTCAAGGCAGCTATGGCCACCAAACCACTGCCCATGGCCACCAAACCGCTGCTCAAGGCAGCAATAGCCACCAAACCACTGCCCATGGTAGCCAGACCTCTGCCCATGGCATTCATGCCCACCAAACCGTTGCTCAAGGCAGCTATGGCCACCAAACCACTGCCCATGGTAGCCAGACCTCTGCCCATGGCATCCATGCCCACCAAACCGCTGCTCAAGGCAGCTATGGCCACCAAACCACCGCCCATGGTAGCCAGACCTCTACCCATGGCATCCATGGCCACAGCAGCTGTAGCTGCAACAAATCTAGCTGCAATAGCTGTAGCCAGAGGCACCACAAGGCCAGCAGCAGGGAAAGTTACGAGATGAAGGAGAAGAAGAAGGAGTACTCATCCTGCAATTCAGGACACAAGAAGATTGAGATCAAGAAGAAGACATCCTACAAGCGCAGCAGTGATAGTGAGGATGAGGATTGCTAGAACTAAGGTAACAATCAGAGGAACTTATTTTTAAATAAACTTTGCCACCTAAACGAAGTCCTATTTTAAACAGTTCCAAGGTATGCTTATGCTTACTTCTGATACATGCAGGTGTTCTAAAACTGAAGTCAGCATTGGACTCAACAGCAGGCTCAAACTGAGCATAACTATATTATATACTATTTTATTTCAAGTAAAATAATGCCAGACTACTATGCAGAGCTGAGGCGTGTTATCTAAGTAAGATGCTTTGTAAGAATTTACCATGCATTGGACTGTCAGATGTGTACTATGCTTATCAATGAACTATTTGAGTATGAGTGCATCTCTTCTGAACAATAGCATGTAGATTTCGGACTTCAAAAACATGTATTCTGATAAACAAAGTTACTGGAACAATCAAATCGTGGACTAGCTATGTCCAGAAATTCACTAAAAGATCAGGATCAAGAGACATAACTCCTATAGAGGGAACAATGTGGCAGTGGGCCAGTGGCTTACTAAAGTAACTGGTAGAAACTGCATATAGCAAATGAGCTCTCAAACTTTACTATCTAATTCAGTAACCCGGTAACGCAGAAAGCAAATCCAGAGTCCAAGCGTCTGAAATTCACATCCAATCTTGACGAAAGATCAGTTGAAGCATGTATAGTAGAGGATATTAATAGGACCGGTAGTGATGGTGAAAACCAAGACATCCTACTGCTAGAGTCTTCAAGTAAAGGATTCCTCAACATCTTAACATATACCTACTCTAGAGATCCCAATACCTAAGAGACAAGTGAGGAAACTACGACTCAAAATCAAAAACATGCATGGAAACACTCAAATGAATTTATGCCACAGTTCTGCTAGCCTGCTACATTCAATATTTGCTACATATGCGCCTCACTGTAGCTAGCCAGTTTGGTATATATACAATCCATCAAACATTGTTGACACTTCCTAAATTCACCAGTTAAAAGGAAAAAAAAAAAAAAAAACATCTTTCGAATATTGGAAACTAGGATCTAGAGACTTTGGACATTGGAAAACTAGGATCCATAGAGTTTGATACAAGGCAAGTCACACAGGAATAGAATTGCCGATCAACTATCAAGATAAAGTCATCAACAACATCATTACCTAGTGTCTAGGCTACAGGTTAAAGCGAGGTAAGGGGTGATCAAAAGTACAAAGTATTACCCCTATGTTGAGAACATAGGAAGACTGTTTCAGGATGACCCATAATGTATTGATAACTTTGATGGCAAAAACCAATAAAATTAATGAACATATATTTCACGCGGACAAGAGATAAGACGCTATTCAGCAACGGAGTTAATGTTTGAATTTTGAAAAATCAGAGGAACAAGAGGATCAGTATAATATTGGAGGTGTAACAACGTTACTAGTCATGGCTACTACTCACCGACCACACTGGAACCCTCTCCCCGCTGCCATTAACACAGCCAACTCACCGCATCTTGCGTCCTCCCCCACTGTTCTATCTCTCACCTTCACATAAAATTCCAGCCAAGCAATATTAGTATATTATTGCAGACAACTTATTCCAGTTACATAAAATGTGATATCCAAATGACAGGTCAATAAAATAGCTTTATTATTTCCATGGAGGAAGAAGAATTGGTACCTTCACTTTAAAAAGGCAAGGCCGCACATTGCTTAAAATTGATGCTCAAGGAAAAAGAAAAAGAAGCACTCTGAAATTTGTCACAAACAGAGAATTAATGTGACTGTCCTACACTTGCATAAAAAAGAAGAAGAAAAACGGAAAAAGCAGATTCAAGATAAGATAGTGCTACACCTCAGTGCAGAAGAGACCCAATCCCAGACTTTGCATCACTATATAAGACTGCTTAGTCTCTCCTTATAGCATCAAGCTTGGACATCATAAAAAACATCCGCTGCATCTATATCTTCAAGCTCATTCACCATCCTCGATGGCTTGCGTGCAGCAGATTAGGGCTTCCAGTGAGTCTGACTACTCTGAAAAAGACAAAACGATCAGCAAAGGGCCACAGGGGTACTACTCATCCGAACACAGCCAGCACGACCACAAATCGGTTTCCTACTCAAGCCATGGTGGCTACCAAGGTGCTGAAGCCCATGGCCAGCAGGGATGCCAATCAGCCATCAAACAACACAATGTGGGAGGCAACATGAACAAGCACCCTAGCCACAATAGCCATTCCCCTTCAGGCCATCAAAGCATAACTGAAAAAATCACTGGATATTTCGGCCACCACAAAGGCCATCAGAGCTCAGGCTGCAACACCCATGCCCAACCACCCTCTGTCCACGGTACCCATGGACACCAAACTGCTGCCCACGGCACCCATGGCCTCTTAACCGCTGCCCACCCCACCCATGGCCACCAAACAGCTTCCCACGCCACCCATGGCCACCAAACAGCTGCCCACGCCACCCATGGCCATCAGACCTCTGGCCAAGGCAGCTATGGCCACCAAACCACCGCCCAAGGAAGCCATGGCCATATCATCTCTGGCCACGGAAGCCACGGTCACAGCAGCTCTAGCCACAGCCACCACAAGGCCAGTAGCCAAGAAAGTTACGAGTTCAAGGAGAAAAAGAAAGAGTACTCGTCATGCAATTCAAGTTACAAAAAGGTAGAGAAAACTAAGAAGAAGTCATCCTACAAGCGCAGCAGTGACAGTGAGAGTGACGACTGCTAGAAGCAAGGTCAGGGTTCGAAAAACATATCTTCAATGAACTTTGCCACTAAATGACGTACTGTATTATTATCGACATTACTATGCCTGCTTATGCTTGTTACTGGTTCTGATTCTGGTATATGCAGATGTGCTAAAACTGAAATCAGCATTGGAATTAATAGCAGAATCAAGTGAGAAACAATGCTGAGCAATACACCTATATTATCTACTATTTAAATTTGTGTAAAATAATGCCTGGCTAGTGGCTACTGGCTACTATGCCGAGCTGAGAAGCATTTTCTATTTAAGATGTTATGTAAGAATTTTCCATGCATTGTACTGCCAATTGTGTACGTCACCTATCAATGAACTACTTGAGTATACATTTGTATCTCTTCTGAACAATAACATTTAGAGCGCAGACTTCAAAAAGTATACATACGTAAATGAGTAAAGTAACTAAACAATCGATCTGCGGACCTTACAGTATATTAGCTATGTTCATACAACTTTTATAAAAGGAATAATCAGGCAGTGACTTAGAAAGTAATTGCTTGACACTACATACAGCAATTGAACTACTCAAACAAATATTAACCCGACAACACAAAAGGCAAACCCAAAGTCCCAGCCTCCGGAATCCACATCCACTTTTGACTAAAGATCAGTTGAAGCATATCAGCGTATGTATAGTAGGAGATACTAATGGGGCCGATTGTGATGGTGAAAACAAGACATCCTACTGCATTACTTAACAAGTTAACATCTCAAAAATGTAGATATCCTACAATAGTACCTTCTCTGAAAGCGAAATGATAACTTGATCTCGGCAGATGACTGATTTGCCTTGTCACTTGTAGTTTGCAGTGACAGTCAATACACGATCACAGTGTTTATTCGACTTTGATGAGGTCGAATTAATCATCCTCAACTACAAACCGCCATAAGAGGACATCAAATTGTACTTAAAACTCAGTACATGAATATGGGGGTCAAACAGCACAAGTTATAAGTGTCACAACCCAGTAACTATTCATTTCCGCATCATACCGATAGAACATTTTTACTATTGGTGATTAAATTTCGGTTCCTAAAATCTAGCAATAAAAAATTAGACTCGAGTTCAGAAACATGGATGAAAAACACTCAAACGAAATCAAAACCTCAATGCAGCTACATTGAATATATGCTACGTAATATGCATCAAAGATTATGTTCAGTTTGGGAAATATATCTTCCATCGAACACTATTTACATTTCCTGATTTTCCAAAATGCCATGCCCAGACTTTTCCAGAGCCTCTGGGTTCAAGGGGATGAAGGTGAAAAGATAAGACACAAAATGTCTTTTAAACATTTGAGAACCAGGATCCAGAGTCTTTGAAAAGAAGCAAGTCACTCAGGCATCTGCACACCATCCTATGTGCTATAAATTCTAAGTATGTCAGTAGATAGCAACATGTTACATATTCTAATCATATCCCACCCAGATAAGGAATATTGTTCTACGGTCTAGCTAGAAGAAACGGCCCATCAATGATTTAATGCTTCAAAAGGTTCTGACTTCTGAATAATGGCTTAAAATATGCTGTACAACTAGCATGATGATGATGGTGGATAAGGGTGATTAAACGGTTTAGATTAAACGTCAAGCATTGAGGGCATCTCCTTGTAGTATCCGGTATCTAATAGAAGAATGGGCAAATTAAAGGCAATGAATTCCATTAAAAAATCTCAGATAAGTAACATGTCTCTCTCTATATATATGCTTCCCGTCGTTTCAAACAGGCAAAATATCATCATTTAGAGCTCAAAGGCTGCCAAGCAAACATAATAGCAAGAATTTCCCAAGCTCATGGCCTCATCCAAGCTTCAAAAACCCACCAACGAAACCGGTTTCCATTCCCACGAAGAAAACAGATTCACCCAAAAGATATCGGAGATGACAGCAAGGGTGTTCGGACAAAAACATCAGGAACACAAAGAAGTCGCCAAACATTGCAGCACATGCAAGTGCCCAGAAATTCAGAAAGGGACAAAACCACCAGTATACATGGATCCACCACAAAAACAAAAGCACGCAACCACTGCATTTGTCAAAGAAAAGAAGTCCATAACAGGCATGGAGACCAAGAAAATGGAGAAGGAAGGGCTCACAAGTAAAGCACATAAGGATGCAAAACAGAGCACTTGCATTGAGCTTAAAAAGAAGGAAAGGCACCAAGAGACAGCAACAAAAGATTCTAAGCAAGCTGCTTCGGCAGAGGTGAGAAAGAAGGAACAGCACACAAAAGGCCAAACAATCAATGCAAGCAACAACAAGAAAGAACACAAGGACAAACAAGCAACTCATTACTTTTCGAGCATGACAGACCACTTGAAAGAAAAGATTATGATGATGAAAACGAGCAAGGATGGCAAGAGCAAATATAGCAGCAGTGACAGTGAAGATGAAGCCTCTGAGAATAAAAAGGTATGCAGATGGGATGTCTTAAGGATCATGAAAGAGGCTATCAAAAACATTATTAAACTATCCGATTCCTACCCCCCCCCCCCCCCCCCGCCCTTCTTCCCCCAGTCCACTCAACTACTCCATTGATTTGGAATATCTGATCTGCTTCATTGTCAAATCCACACGACCACACATAAGTTTTAATCTTCTGCCTTTATTTAATTTTCAGCAGAAGAACAAGAGACACACCCTGGAGACTAAGCTCACGTCTAAATAGGGAAGCTACCATAGAAACCTAAGAAACAAGGAGGAACGAAGAGGGATCCAGATACTGAAAGCCGATGTCAACTAGTAAAAGTGTGATGCTACTATGGGAGGGAAGGCTGACGAAGGGCAATGGTTTCACCCCTAGATTCCAGAATAGACATATGTTAAGATAGTCAGATAGTGTCATGCTACCTGCATCCCAATAACATTGGTTTCGACCAACTCGTATAAGAACTACAAAATCTGATAATCCGTTTTAAAGAGAATGTACACAAGTTTCCATCTAGAAAAAGATACAGTGCGCTCCCCCTACATACCATAATTCCGAACCGGCCTTGCAGGTAAATAACAATACTTAAAGTGAACCTCAAGGACTCCCATGACAACAATTAATTAACTAATTGTTCAAACAGAATGCCAATACTACTGACCTTACACTATGTTAAGAGACAAGTGACCAAATTATCCAGATACAATTTACGAAAGATCGGACAAACACAAACCTCTTTCATATTCCGTATTGCAGTTGTCAAGACATTCATATTGAGTACTCGTAGAACCAAAACTTAACCGCCTTGACCAAGGCAACTGGAAACAAAAGAGGCTATCGACTTCACAGCAGACTCCTCAGCATCAATTTGGGTACACCCAGTTGCCAATAGATGCTTCTTCGCAATTTTAAAAGAGTGATCACCACCTTCAATCACACACAGATCATTCCTTGCCTTTAACCTTGTTCGAACAGCTTCCAGCTTATCCAGAGGACATAGCCCATCTTTGCTACCCTTCATCACCCACATGAAAAGTAAGTCAGTTACTCTTACATAAGATGAGCATTAGCATGAGAATAACAAAGGTTCACATCAATTAGCATAATTGGGGTAACAAACAGGATCCTAGAAAGAAATTTTTAAATTACAAAATAAAAATTCAAGAAAAGGTGACTGAACCTGCACAAATATAATGGGGACAGTGAGTTCTGTCAAAATCTCATCCCGCAGTACTCCATTCATGCCCTGAAACAATAAGTATTTCTTTCTAAGAAAAAATAAGTAAATTCGTTTCCTACACCTAAAAAACAAAATTCAACCAAATTACTAGTAGCAAGCGAGTAGCAGAAGAGTTCCCATACAAACCTTCAGAGGATATCCCAAACAAATTACTGCTGATACAGAAATATCCGTTTGACAAGCCACCATGCAGCTAACTCTACACACAGCCCAAACAAGAACAGGATTACATAAGACACTACACTCACAGGAATATCAGGTCACCATTTTAAGAAAAAAGAACACTGTCTTATCAACCCTTATTTAAGTACTTTAGCAACGATGCATGAAAGATCTTATCCTCCCAAAGAAACAAAAGATAATAACTCGTCTATCTACCAAATCCAAATCAAATAAGCATAGCAGCTGATAGTGCTTGTAAATGTATAGGGAAAGATAGGCAAAAACCTTGAGCCCATGGACTTTCCCGCCAAAATGAGAGGATGGTCAGGGTATTTTGCAACAGCCTTCTGAACAACATCTTTATGAAAGTCGACCAACTTCTCGGCCTTAGGAGGTGGTCTCCTCTTGTTAGCAGAAACATCTATCTTCATAAAAACACTCGTTACATACCAAGAAGAGAACAGCAATTATCACTCTTCATAAGAAAAAATTGGTCGTAGTAGTGTAACACCCCCAAACAATTATACAGACACATTTTATATCACGATTGGATAAACCCTTTCCGAAGTTACAAACAAAACTCACATGGATAATCAAAAGTAACAACTTCAACGGCACATAAAGCCTTCCCTAGCATCTCCTTCCATCTGCAAAACATAATTACAACATTTATTCACCCACACACATCCCAAAAGCAGCATAAATATCTTCCAACGATGTTTCCTATCGTGTCACAATAATCTTCGATGATGACATTGTGACAGGATATCCAAGAGTAGATTATATAGATATCAAAACAAACTATGTACGCAAAATGGTGGCGTAGGCATACAATCACCAAAACTCGCAACGCTCCAATTCAGCAACACAACAATGACGACATAGTACACTCAAAAAATCGTTGATTATATTTTATAACTCCATTATGTACACTAGGAATATCGTGTCACCGTACTCATCAATTGATCCAACATCGTGACAGAATATCAACTCAAAAAGCTTCGGAAATAAAACACAAGATTATCGACAAATTAAAACAACTATTTACTCATCTCCTGCATTTAAATCAGCCTCACTGCCTCACCAGACTAATTAATTACATATTACGGATTAAATTATACGAACAACGATCATAAATTATGATAATCAAACCTCTAAACAATCACAATTAGAAAACATGAACAATTAAACATATAATACTACAAATTAAAGCATATGATACGAAAAAAATATGACGATCATCATTTATTTTTATATGATATGATAATTAGAGCATATGATATGAAATAAAAATAATTAATAGAAAATTGGAGAGGAGAGAGAAAGTGAACCTGATCATCCAATCAGAAGATGAAGGAGCACCGGCGCCGTGAGCGAAGACCACAATCGGCGACGCTTTTTCGAGTACCGAATATTTAACGGCGTCGTTTTCAGTGTCATTATGCTGAGTACGACGTCGTTTCGCAGACGGTGGTGAATCCGCCATGGTTGTTGGTTGAAAATGAGTAGCAAAATTAAGTGAAATTGAAAACCCTAATTAGGAAATTAAGAAGTTAATTAATTTGGGGAGCAGTTCTTAATTTTCCTCTTATTATACCGTTTAATTCTTTTTAGGCGAAACTCCTTCGCGCCAAATGGAAGCGTGTAAGTAGTTAAGCTGCATGTAACAGGCAAACTAACGGGCCAAAAAGCTGGGCCTTATATTTCATTCCATTAACAAGCCCATGGGCTGGGCTTTATCTTGGTTTTTTCCTTTAGATTAACGGAAATTCATTAATATATGATCGTCAATATCAATCACTAGAGAATACGGAGTGTAGAAGTACAAATGAGCTAATGTAATGTAGAAGGATAATAGACATAACAATCGATAATTGAGAGGATCAAGCTTGGTCTAGTGGTTAGGAACTCAACCTACCTGGGGGTTGTCCCGGGTTCAAATCCTCGTACCCCCACCCCCCGCAGCGCTAGCTGCTCCTTTGTACCCAAAAAAAAAAAACAATCGATAATTGAAGTTGAATCCATTAAGGAATTTTTGTTTCGTGAATTGGAAAAATGAGCTACTCATCAGTTTCGTCGAATTCGTTGTAAAAAGATGATTTCAAACTATGGATGTAAATATGTTAATCCTAATGATGATGATTTCAAACTATGTAGCCAGTCAATCGACACTACAACAATTCATCACTTGTGCCACGTTTAAGTTCGTGGCACAAGTGAGAAATTCCCGTGGCTAAGCTTCTTTGCCACGGGAATTTCAGATTATAGCACCCGTGGCACAAGTGGCCGTGGCAAGGATATTGCCACGGGAAAAGTTAAAACGTGGCAAAAACTTAATGCTTTGCCACGTATTTTAGCCACAAGACTGCTAGTGGCAACTGGCAAGAATCATATCCCCATGGCTAAGATCTTTATTAGCCACGCGCAAATTCATGGCAAGTCCGTGGCTATCACATTTACTCGGTTTAGAAGTACCCCTAGCATTAGATTATATTTCCGTGGCTAAGAATTGTGACAATGTGCCTTCATCTTTTGGTAATATTATTATTTATTATTATTATTATTACGACTTACACCATCATATTTAATGCGAACAATGCACATAATTATCAAATGCCATAGAGAATGATAAAATTGAAATTTATTCTTGGAATGAAATGTTAATACATAATAAATTATCTGTACACTACAATAAGGTAAACCGCACTCTATTATCCCAAAGAGTATAATTTATCTTCCTATAATTATGAACAATCTGCTTCAAACTTGGCGCTGCGTAGTAGATACGTTAATTCGAATAAATGACGTATTCCAATCTCGTATTCCAATCTCCAGTAGCTCTTCCAGTACCTTGACTATTCTCTCCCCAGTGGCATCACCTATCACAAATTTCACAAGCTCTAATTAACCAAAAGCACCACAAAGAAAAAAAAAATCATTTACGCGAATGATGAAAAAAGTTGAAGAAAACAATGAGTCACCACATATTTCCCATCATGTCCTGTAAAAACTCCGGTAGCTTCAATATTTTAGACATAGCATGTCCTTGGATTACCCCAAGCATTTATCAAGAAAAATTGGGACAAATAGCATTTACTCATCCTATCAAGTTTAGTTCAATTTGCTTACATGTGATGCAATCGTAAGGTTCTGACTTGAAACCAGTACCTTGTTCGTCTTCAATCCGATGAGGAAAATTCAGTGTTCCCAAGGAAACTTCAAATTGCATTTTCTATAGAAGTAAAATCATTTTACAAAATTGTTAGGAGATTATGGTAGATAATACATACTCTAATAAAAATCAACACACCACTGCGTGGTTGAGCATGAAAATATTTACATTCTATAGAGAATAGCTAATCAAATCCAAAAAGCCAGGGGAACTCGCTCAAGAATACCATCGAGGTGCACATCACAATAGACCATCAGATGCAAAAGTTAAAGACCGAGGATACACTCCACAGTTACGAGGATTGCGCCTTACAGACTTATCTAATATGAAGATATAATAATAAACACTATATTAATTTTACGAAGTTTTAGGAACGAAGGCTACTACAAGTATCACTCAGTGGGACTGTTTTAAGCATTATGGCTGTGGTAAATGAGAAAGAGGAGTGAAATGGTTAGTAAACAACAGAGAATTGCTCTTGAGTATTTAAGAAGTCCACTGCAGTTTGAAACAAGTGAATATTGCCTAGAATAACAGTTTTCAAAGCCATGTCAGAATATTGCCTAGAATAACAGTTTTGCGCAGCTGTCTTCAAAAGGTTCTTAGAGCAATCAAATGAGGTCCTTTGGATGAGTGTAACACCTTTCTGGAAAGCTAAAAGATGGAACTAAAACATGGAAGTAGAATTAACATAAAAAACTCTGCAGTTTAGTTGCAGTTTATTGTTTAGTACAGAAGTTCTGCACACGACTGGCCTGGGATTCCAGCTACTGTCCTCTAAGTTTGAGGGCTTGTAACTCCTAGCAAAGATGTCTGTTTTTGACAAATTTTATGTGCAGATTGAAGTACTTGAAGCTAGCTTTCCAATGGCATATGTTAGAGCTTCATCGGATGAGGTTTTCTATGTCTGAATGCCGTTGCCGCACTGTATAGAAGTTTAATGTTCCGTTTTCTTGTTTTCAGTGTTCTTGTTGATTTGTTTAGCCTGATGTCATAACTAAATGGAGCCCTTGAGGCTCGTATTATTTGAGGGAATTAGGTTAATGATATAAATTATCTAATCATTTCTAATTAAGTCTTAATCCATTTGATACTGCCAAACAATTCCTGAATACACTCCTAAACAACAACAACAACAACAACGTACAACAACAACAACACAAATTTGAAACCTCAATAAATCCCCAAATTATAACCATAAACCCTAATTCAAATCCATCTTAGATCAATTCTGAAAAAATTACTCATAAAAATTTAACTTAAATCATTAAGAAATCAAAATCAAAACATACAATTGTAACGAATCGAAAGTAAGACTTTAAAACAAGAGATTCGACTTTCAAACTTTAATTAGATGAATTACCACTTTGAATGGAGCTTCTATGGCGAAGAAGGGCAGCGACGAGGCCGCGAAGAGCTCGACGTAACCGCCCACTTGATCTGTCGATTCATCACCTGCCGTCGATGAGCAAGACTTTTGCGCGAAAGGAAGATACCACGTTGGTGATGTCGTGCTTGTGGCGGTGCCGTAGTGCGTGTGGACAGTTGGGCTGGAAATGATGGAGTATGGTAGAATCGGTGAAGAGAAGAGTTGGGCTTCAATTTACCTTTTTTTATAATTAATTTATATCTAATGACACTTGTTTGGTTAGCTGATGGATGTTTGCCACGATTATGGTTAATCGTGGCACAAGTGATTGTTTGCCACGTTAAATTCTTTTCCGTGGCTATTTTTTTCAAACTATCAATTCATTAAAATAATAAGTATTATTTTTCCCGTGGCAAGGTATGATTATGCCACGATTTAGGAATTCCCGTGGCATAACTCGTGGCACAAGTGATGATTTGTTGTAGTGCGAGATAGAAAATGATGATGTAACTATTGGAACAATATTTATCATCTTCATTATAATGTTATAAACAATCAAAGGTTTAAGATATGGCGATATTTACAATTTCTGATCATTGTAGAGCAATAATTTATGTCATAGTTTTACACTCCTTAACAAAGTCATTGCTCTTCCAATGTTATTTCAACACAATTTGAGTAACACTATGCAAAGTTTGACATTCATATCAAAAATAATTGAAGATTGTTGCATGTGGTGACAATGAAGTACTTGACCTACATATGTCGGGCTTTTTATTTTCAATCTTTCGTAACTTTGTCAAAACTTGAATATTGTCTTCCCATTTCAAGCGTCTAGTCCAAGCCTCCCATCACAATTCTTAACCTTAACTGGATAAAGTGGGCTTGTATCTCTTCCAAGCCTACTTAGATTATTTTGTCACCACATAAATCTTCCTTTCACTGTTGTTTAGAATGGTTGTAGCTTGTAGGGACTGACACTGTTGTAATCGATGATAAGTCATTTACTCAATGATAACATTGCGAAGTCTCAGTAATCGTTGAAAATGATAACGTTTGACTTAAATACGTGAGTTGAGTAAAACACAATCCAATGAAATAAGGCATCGAAGCAATAAGATGCCATACAGAAAAGTAAAGTTAGTATTGTGTACATTTATAGGATATCGATACTTAATTACTTATGGTTTGTATTAATAATTAAATCAAAGCGGAGCTAAATGGGGAATCAAGCCCTTCCAAATTAAAGCTCAACTTGGTACAAAATGAACCTTCTATTTGTTTTGTTCGGTCCATACGTTGAAAGGGTCATGATAGTTTATAAATCACGCAATTACTCAAACCGATACTTATATTTCTATAATGATCATCATCATTACATCAAACTTTTGAATCTTAATTATATCTTAGGTTCTATGTACTCAACCTTATAATTTAATCTTAATTATATATATGACACACACCAATAATGAACTCCAAACTAAGGAGAATAAGACCCCTCGAACCATAACTCTCGCGCACAGTTTTTCCTCCATAATAATAATAAGTACGTACGTGATCGAAGTAGCCATATGGATATAGTTTAATTAGGCCAAATCCTCCATATATAAGAATGACGACACATTAAGCCAACTCTTGATTCTTCTCCACCACCCTCACTCCCGTTGCACCTCTCAACGTATTTGCCTGAAAAAACATACACTCGGGAATCAGCATTGTTTTAGCACACGAACACAAACATAAAGTATAAATTAACACACTTATTTTACGCTCACACAGCCAATGAAAGTCAAACAACAACAACGACAGAGTCTGATGAGTGTATATGATAAATTGATAATGACTGGCTAGTACATATACCATATGATAGTATAATCTTTGGTTTTTTTTTCCATGATCATCATCATTAATACCTGATCATCTGTGATCTCAACGGCGAATCCATCAACAATAACAAGAGACATTGTCTTGGTGTAACTTCCTGGCTCAAGTGTTCTAGCTAGAAGATCATCATGCTTCCTACTTAGATACATATCGAGCACGTACGCGCCTCTCTTTGACCTACATTCAATAATATATCGAATTAACGACCCATCATTATATTAACTCAAATACATTTGCTCATTAAGTAGCGTAATAATAACCACAATCTTAACGCAAATCAAAGTTGATCGATATAATCATGTGCCATCAAATTAAGATATAATGCTGATATATACTTAAGACTTAACATAATGTATATTTAGGTTGTTATTTGTAGAGTATATATATACCTATCGGTTCGGAGACGCTCATATTCAGGATCAAAGTCGAGGAAAACGAAGTAGAGCTCCCTTTGTTTGCTTGCCATTCCTCAAGTTTTCTTCTTTCTCTCGATCTTTGTTTTTATTTTTATTTTTTGGCCTAGCTTTGTTAATAATGTGATTAATTAATTTTGATGGATTTACAATGACTGAGCTTCGCATGTTGCCTCTATATATATAGAAATGGGCGGCCTAGCTATTGGTAGTCAATTCAAGGCTTGAAGTCAAGGTAAACGTAATAATTCAGATCACCACTTCATTTTCCATTATTTTCTTTTGTATATGTATACGTCTTAATTAATTTCTCCGGCATATAGTAATCATTTTGAAAACAAGTCTTGGTTAATAGTTGTTTGTTGTTATTGATTAACGGTACACCAATAGGTATTTGATGGCCAGGCCAAACAACAAAAATCCCGTAATTAGAATAATGCGAAAGAATAATCTTACAATTCTGAGATCATAATTGTAATTTTACAAATTTACAATTTAGGATTTTGAAGTCTTAGTGAATAAACAAAATGTACTGTTATGCACATACATATTTGTGAGACGATTTAACTCAAAGCGACTTGTTATACGATCGATCTTACAACGAAAGTACGAAGACTGAAGCCTAGGGTACCTTTACACCTTTCGATGTATCAAGCAGCTAGCTAGATTCTTTCAAATATGCAACATATTCATTCAGTCATTATTTGTATTTTGGTACCGTATCGATCTTGAAAGAGTCAAAGGCATTTACGACGTACATGCAGTACATGACGCGCGATTGACGAAGTTGATAATTAAGATTCTCTTGAGTATGAAGCTTCCTAATCTAAGTCTTCATAATTCTATTTGCAAAATGATGCACACGCTTACACTGCTGTTATATATGTCAGACAAGTAGTCAGGTAGATGGATAAATAATGAACTGACTACATGATAACTAATTACTTAGTGGTCGTTTGGTTCATGTAGGAATTAAATTCCTACATGAAGTTACATATCACATGAATTTAATTCGTGTGTAGAATTCATGTGAATTCGTTTAAGTTTGTTTGGTAGACATCAAGGAATTTGGATTTCCCATGAATTAAATTCCAACATCTTGTTTGGTTGCACCCATCCAATTCCCTTATTTTTATTTTTTAATTACTATTATATCCCTTAATAATAGTGTCTATGTAATTATTTGGGGGCAAATTTGTAATTTTTGAAGAAAGATGATGGAGGAATTCAGAATTACCAAGGGGGGAGTTGGTAAGCAAATTCCACCATTATGTGGGAATTTCATTTTCCCATGGAATTTCCAATTCCCCCACTTTTTAAAATTATGGGCAACCAAACAACCCGAAGAATATGTAATTCATGGGATTTTGGAATTCCTGTGTTTTAAAAGGGCAACCAAACGACCACTTAATAATTAATTAGGGTTAGTGTACATATATACTGATTAAGTGATTATTATACTACGTGTACACGCTTAGTGATCATTCGAAATAATCCTTGATCCAATGTATTTTACCCATATACATGGCTACCAATTAGCCCATTATTCATGTATTGCATCGAATTTCGAATGTATTGGACAACGATTGTAGAAATTAGTTACTATGCATCATATACATCACAATACAGTATTGTCAATAAAATAACGATAATTTTATGTACATTTAAAGTTGTCTTAGCTTGCTCATAAAATTTATCATCACAACGGAATTTCATTATTTCGATACCAAACTAGTAATATATACCGTACCATTAGTGTATTAAGATGCTAACGGACTTTCCTATATTTTTTTATGCTTATCATCTCAACTTACATATACCATTTACGTTAACACCGTCTTCGCATATGGTTAAAGAATCAACTAATGACTTTATACTTTAAAAAATATTGTCGCAGGTGCACTAATAATTAACCACTGGATCGATCATTCGATCAACATGTATGTATGTACGTGCGTATGATGGTTAACGATTTCATGAATCAAATAATAGGAACATATATAGGTTGCACGTGAGGACCTGCTCGCACGTACACGTCGAAACCTTGATTCTACGATTGTCAACTAGAAAAATTCGATTGGTTAATTAATTGGCTACCCTCAAATTACGTAGCATGTACTATTATGTTATATGTATACGTACATTAATATTATCCAAAGCCGACGTTCTGTCATATACTCCATAATCATACTTTGAAGTATTTATTAGGACTAAAATAGAGTACTACTACTCTAGTATTTTTGTTAGCAAATTGCTAAAGGTTTACAGTGTAGACACAAAAAATTTGTGTACAATGTAAAATTAAGTTAATTGCGGTAAAATTGAGATTGGAGTAGTAAAATTAATTTGTGATGAAAAAATCATGCAGTAAAATTATTTGTGTGAGTAGTAAAATTTTGCTAATGTAGTAAAATTAATGCTAATAGTAGACACTTTCAAGTGTCTACACTGTAGACCTCTAGCATTGTCCTTTGTTAATAATAATACGGAGTATTAAGGATTAATTAGCTTTGATTTGGTTTAAATTGAAGTCAACTACCTGATTTTGACTTGACGATATATCCGCGCATGCAGTATAGTGCATCTTTATGTATGAACGCTAGCTAAGCTAAGCTAAGCTAATCTGGCCGGGCACCGCCCCATCTTCATAGGATTCATTCTCAATGCATTATTGATGAACGCATCCCTGTTTAGGACCTTAATTACTCGCGTACAACATGCTATAATATACTCGTATATGATCGTATTGATATATAATTATACATTAGGCTATAAATTTTATTGATATACATATTTGCGTTTAATTAGGAAAAGGGTGAAACCAGTAAAAAAAAATGAAAATAATATAAAGAGCAACTCGTTAAAAGTGTGTTTGGCTAAATTCGTGAATTGTTTGAGTTCTAGAAGTTCGAAATTGGTCAAACATATAAAAGTGAGAAACTTTTGTTGGTTTCTTAGAACCATTATAGTGTAAATTTGTTCTCAAGTAGTAGAAAACTTCGGTTTAGAACTCCTTCAGAAACTGTTTCTAAGAGATACATATTTCTTAAAAAGTTGGAGTTTGATCCATCGACAATATTCAGTTTCGGAAATTGGTGGACAGCATCATAGGGCCGGGGGAGAACGTAACAGCAGGACGACCCCCACCACGCACCTCCACTGACCTTCCATATATTTTGGACAAATTCCACACTGAGGAACATATTGAAGTGCAACTGTACGTTGAATGGTTGCTGTTTCAGTTACATAATTTCAAAGTGGCTCCAAAAGTCTCAACTAATGCCCGTACAAATTTGCGACTTTGTGTATTTTGAGGTAGAACGACCAAATTATTAGGGCAATTCATATGGTACATCTTGTCATCTTACAACTTACAACATTCTGAGTCAAAGTTTTTAATGTAGCAAATTAAAGAACATATTGACATGATGAGCACTATCAAGATTCAAGAGTATCAACTCAATACATGTGCTATGCGATAAGTTATACCAACGTACATCTATATCATACTCTAGGACGATGAGACGATCATCTAGTATATACTCCTTGTATGAGAGGTTTCGATCATCTTCAAAGCCGTCTTTCTATCTAGTCTTCTAATACTACGCCTTAATTATACATACCATTATGAATAGTGAAGTTTACGTACTTTTGATGTTCGGAATAACACAAAAAGACTCGGATACGCATTACTCCCATCATAGTTCAGTACTTTGGAGTGTACCGTATGCAATGAAGCATTGAAAGAAGCAGTTGAGTTTTAGTCAGAAATGCACGAAGGATTGATAGCACTGTCACTGAACTAGTACTAGTCAGCTGCTGGTGCTAATTTGCCGTGAAAGTCTGACTCACTTTCTCAGACGTACTCTCAGTTGGGCTTATTCTTGGGCCCCCACCCACAAACCCCCATTGTTATGGCATTCTATTTTTGGTCTCTGTACTCATCCTTATTTATTTCCGTGACTACTACTCTATGAGTACTATCCTACAAGTTAGCTAGCTACCCACTAGAAAGATTCCTTTGCTTTCAATTGTCTTGTTTTTTCTCCTTTTACATGACCGGGAAAGGGGATACGAGGAATCGAATTTCATAAGTTGATTATAAAACAAGTTGGACTCTCAAACACTAGGTCGATATGTCCGTGAAATCACATTGGCCGAACATATAACACTTCAAAATTCATGTATACTCCGTTGCTACTTAGAATAAAATTGTGAGTTTTTAAATTGCCGTAAAATGGAACTTCGTATACAACATTGTAATTTTGCAATGTTTGATCCAATGTGCAGATTCATGTTTGTCAGGAAAAAAATTTCCAGCCCAATTCACAAAGGTGGCCCAACACTTACACCAAGGCCAACCATGAGAATTTCCTATCAAATTGGACTATAATGTATGGGGTGGGCCGATTTAAATAGCGAGTGCCGAGTATGAGGACCGCCCAAAAGAAAAGGGAGAGAAGAAGATCCACAGTTTTACTTGAAAACTAAAGTTGAAATTCAGAAAAATGCGAGTGATATAGAAATAAGCAAATTGTTAGAGGTTTACAGTGTAGACACAATTAATTTGTCTAGCATTGTCCAAGAAATAATTAAACAATGATCCTAGAATTTACCATTTGATGCACAACTTAACACAGTAAACTTTTAGGATCTTAAATCAGAAAATACGAGTGATATAAAATCAACCATTTTCCTCGTTTTAGTTTTTAGAAATTCGGTCGTAACCAAGCTCGTTTTGTCTTAAGATTTGGCAAGTCCATTATATATAGTTCGTACCACGACAAGTCGACAAGCCTAATGTCGATTTGAACTCTAACCAGTGGCGGATGTACATACAAGGGTATGGGATCCGCGGACACCGGAAAAATTTTCGGAAACGCAATTTTTTAGGCTAAAATTTGTGAATTGTCCCGTTAAATAGATAGAAGGACACCGAAAAAAATATATTAGGACACCGGGAAAGATTTTTTCTAGATCCGCCACTGACTCTAACTGCAGCCTACCTCAGTCAGAGGCATAAGTTTGACAAGATCTGTGTGTGCACTTACAACGAAGAGATAATACCACCCTCAAGATGTATGATAAACCCCTCTACGGAATAGTACTGGCTGGTGAAGGTTCTATTGTTTTTTGGCTTTTAGTAACGGTCAACCTATTATGCGATGGCAAACTTATTGAAATCAGACGAGTGAAGATGACATCGATCTTGAAAACTATAATATCGTGCAGTCCAAACAATATTAACACTCTCATCATTTCATTAGTCAGCAATTCAGCATGTTCGTCACCCAAATCAATATGAAGACGGTATCTTAAGTAGTAAGGTCTAATTAATGGATCAAGATTTTCTAAGGTTATTTTTCCTGAAGTTCCCTGAAGTTTACTTAAAATGGAAAAATAATTTTATGAATGTCTTTTCTTAAATAAGGAAAACACTACATGGTAAAATAATATTTTCATTTCAAGTAAACTCCAGAGAACTCCAGGAAAAATAATAATTTCAAAGGATCCAGATCCCTAATTAATATACGGGAAAACATAAATATGCGAAGTTGTAATAGATACTAATTAATTGTTGTCGAACTTACAAATAATTAGGAGTATGTTTTCTTGATTGATCAGCTCTTACAAATTGTTATTACTCCACATGATGGCCAAGAACAATATATATTGTTGGTCTTAAATAAAATGAAAAAATTGGTTATTGCGAAACACACAAAAGTCAGAAAATATAGGTCACGTCTCCTCCAGCTCTAATCTCTAGTATTTAAACAAGTAACAAAGCCACTACGGCACTACATTTTCAATTGCCAATTTAATTTGATTTTCTTTTTCTTTTTAACGTTAGCATCACACATTCACCCACCGCTTTAAATTTACTTAATTCTTTGTTTACCGAATTCAAACACTAAAATGTCGTAATTGTCGCTCTCTCAAGATAAACTTAATGTCACCAGTCTAGTAAGCACTAACATGAAGACAAACTAGACAAAGTTGACTTACCTTACCAAAATGCAAACCCACTCCCCAAGTCTCCCACTCTCCCTTCCTTCTCCTTGACGCAACAATACTACAATAGCTCCTACCCCGGAAATCTTTCGTTCGTGCCTATATATCTCTCCACCATCCAATCAACATGTGAGAACATTCCGCTTTTCTCGGCCCTCCCTTTCTTTCCACTGCACAAAATTAAATTTCATTTTTTTTCCCACAAAAATCAAAATTACCACCATATGATGACGAAACCTCTTCACTTTTCCGCCATTTTCTTCCTCCTCTTCGCCGTTTCGCACGCCTCCCGTTTCGACCTCAACCTCATCAACCTTGATCATCACGAAGATGATAATCTTATCAAATCAACCTCATCATCATCATCCAACGGTGGAGAAGATCCCCTCATCCGCCTCCCCACCGAAACTTCCTCTGTACCCGACCTCACCCAATCATCTGACACCAACAACAACAAGAAACAACCACAGCTTAAAACGACGTCGTCAGACTTAAACCGTCTCACCAACGTCGATCTCGACCTAACTCAGCTAATGAACCGCCGTCCGGTTCACCTCCGCAACCGGTTCAGGTTCCCGCTCATCCGGTACATCCCCCGCCGCTGCCGCCACTTCCACCGGTTCTCCGGTTTATCCGCGGTGGACCTCAGGGAGGAGTTGGCTGAGATCATCCGTCACCGTCACGTGTCGAGGAAGTTTCCAGAAGATGACAATTTAGACGCGCAGTTTGTGTCCTTTATCCCTGTCAATCATTACCACCGTGATGATCATCATGAGGGCGAGGTTGATCGGACGGTGGAGATGAAGAGAGAGAATGAAGAGTATGATGGTGAGTGGAAAGGCGATCATCACCACCGCCACCACCACCATGAGCACCACCACGACGACGAGGAGAAGCATGAGAAGAAGAAGAAGGAGAAGAAGAAAAAGGATGACTTTTTCCACAAGATTCGCAAGTTCCTGACTCACTTTTGAGATTGTGATATACTCCCTTCGTGTTTCTTAGGCTTTTTACGTTTCATTTAAATTCTCAAACGAAACGTAAATAACCTAAAAAAGTGGAGGGAGTAATTACGAATTAATCAAAGATTAAAGAGCAAAAATTTAGGATAAATAAGAAAGATTTTGCTCGTGTTATGTTTGATTTCACCACTTAATTAAGTATTATTAGGGTTTGATTACGGATTAATGTCGTAATTAGTTTTGTAAATAGTGAATATGCACACTGCTGGAGTGCTGAATATGTGTGTTCTATACGTATGTTCTATTGTGTACTATAGTGAAATATCATCAAATATGATGGAAATACGAGGAATGTGTTAACATTTGGTGTGAAATGTTATTACAATTTACAGTACCTGGAATTTCAGTATTGGCTTAGCTTAGCTTCACTCAGAAGACACAAATCATTATTGTAGGTGTTTTACATTATGCATAACTACTAGCTGCCAATTATCGGCGTAACTGGAGTACTAATCCTATTCCAGGATTTCACGTCTGGTAAATATGTGCATCACAGGTTTAGGGCCGTCTTCGGACTCTTTGAGGATATAAACGGATCGATTTTGGTTTTATGATGGAAAGACCGACAATTCTGTATCTTAGAACAAACTCTAGAGGGGTGCATCAGATCAGACTGCGGAATCATAAAGCTTTGTCTGATTCGATATCAGAGGATGCATCATATTCATGCGTAAATGGTAAAACCTACGAAATGAAGAACTTAAAAGTCGAGTTTTATTATTTTTAGTGTAGGGAACTTGTGGTCTCTATAAAAGAGGTGTAGTATAACAGAAGAATTATATATGAACCAAAGATAAAATGCTCAGGTTAAAGAGATACAGAAGCCGGTAGCATCCGTGTTAACTAGTTCAGAGCAAGGCGATGGGCTTACCTTTGATGACGACCCCTTCACATCAGAACATACCCACGGAGTACCTTTCCTTCTAGCAACGTGGAAGCTGATATCGGAAAGACAGATGTTTGTAAATGGGGCGTTCTTTATACCTTTAATCAGTCCTGCTTGAAGAATTTTCTCGCCCTGTATGTTCTTCAGCGTGATGTCCTGAACAATGGGATTGGCATTTGGGTTGAAGTTGTTGTCTGGATGATCTCCTACATCTCCTGCCATCTTGATCCCTTTTCTGGCCTTGTGAATGTGTACGTCAGTGACTGTTATGTTGCGTATGTATCCTCCTCTTCCCACATTGGTCTTAATGTGTATACCGACTCCCATGTGGGTAAGGTTGATGTGCTCAATCAACACATTTTCTACTCCACCAGACGTTTCACTTCCAACAGCTATCCCGGCAAATGGTGATGATCCTGTCACCCTTCTGATGGTTATGTTCGCGCTAGGCTGACCATAGGCAATACCATACTCATCCCACCCACTCTTCACAGCTATCATGTCATCTCCATTAGAAATGTACGAGTCTTCTATGCAGACATTAGAGCTCGAATCTGCAGGAAATTACGGACAGAAGTAAAAATCAGATGCCAGTTTTCATACACAAGCTAAACTGCTGGTAGGAGAAACACATTCTAAGACGTCCAGCTTATGGGGCTAGGAGTAGAAATGATTTTTGATCATAAATTGTCTCAGCTTTAGTTATTTCAGAAAATGCTGAAATTGTCTCAGCTTTATCTATTTTAGTGACAGACACAATTATCAGATTGTGCATTTCAGAAATTGCATAGGCACACGAATAAAGCTGTACCTGGATCAACTCCATCAGTATTGGGAGAGTCAGCTGGAGCCAGTATGGTAACATACCGAACAACAACATTGCTGCAAAGATCAATAACATATCAGAGTTTATATTGCATTTGAATCAAAATTCCCTGGCAGGACTTGTACGCTATACTGAAATCGCATTATATGGAAGCTATAAGATGTGGTCATGTGGAAGCTCTACTGGTTAATAACTAACAGGAATTGGTCTGCATAGGGAAAAGATGTTGGATACCAAGGCAAAGCATAGGTCACACTAAGTTCAGACAGAAAGTAAAAATCTTTCACGAGATTTGCGCTGTACGCCTGTACCAAGCGGTTTTTTTTTTTTTTTTTTTAAGTAGCGCTGTAACAAGTTACATTTTGAGTGAAATTGTTGCACATGATTTAGTTCAAATAGTGGGGTAAATCTACGAGTAAACATTCCTAGTCAATTTGTTGTCACTGACTCACCGTGCTCAGTATTCCAGTGTTTATCTTTTTACGACACATCAAAGATAAGGAAAGTTAACGGCTGGCTCAAAATAATTTCGCAATCAAGGTGTTCAAAGAATTACCTGCAGTACACAGGGTGAATGTTCCAAAATGGAGAATTTTTGAAAACCACATTGGAAACTAAAATGTCTGTGGAATGCATAAATTCAATGAGATGCGGTCTAGTGTATTGAAGAGTCCTCTTCCTCCACATATTCCACCAAACATCACCTTGGCCATCAATTGTTCCATTTTCACCTGACAAATGCCGGCATCAGGGGGTTTAAAAATGCAGCTCTGCCAGAAACACAGATTCACAACAGCATCAACCCATAGGCATGCAACTTATACCGCACATATTGTTTATATGTAGGACTTGGGTGGCAATATCTTTCACTGGGTGCAGCAACCAAACCCATCAACTGCTAAAATAATTAAGTGCACAATAACGAATCGATAAGATCAGCTATAGATGGCCTCCTTAGCCGACAAGGAGCTGCACAAAAAGCAATAATGAACAATGCTTCCTTTATAAAGATAGCTTAACTGATCACCTGTAATTATCACATCTTGGAGTCCATCTCCTAAGATGAAACTCATATACCTCCCTCCCTGTCGCTCTCTCCCTCTTCCGTAAGAAGGCAGAGGAGCAGCTAGCGGCCAATTTGATGTATCCTGAGACATGACAACATAATGATTGTTATACGCTTCAATGATCGGGGGAATCACCTGAATATAGACCTTTGGAAGGAATCAATTTAGATCATCAGAATTATCTACTCTTTTGACACGATCAAGGGGATACAACACAGGTTTATGTTCTTCAGACAGTGGAATCACAGGTATCATGTTGCAATCTGAGAGGACTATCAGTATCTAGCAAGCCTTTAAATCGTCATGGTTTTGCATAGAGTAGTTCAACCTCCAGATTTCGTTACTATTGAAAGACATACGAACATGACGCAAAGATATAGGTCCAAAAGAAAAGGATCCCGGAAATCTAGTCACCTCAGAACTCAAGGCCAACTAAGTGGCTATGTCCAAAGTCGTGTCTCATTGTAAAAAAAGGACAACGGTATCGAGCAAAGGGAAAAGTTTCACGAAATGCATCACAGTGATATATATGATATCACACAAAAACGAAGCTGAATAGGGTCACACACAGGGATCATGGGAAGAAATTGTGCATCTTTTGTGTGGATTCCACATCCACGAGGTGCACTTAATGTCCTAACAGCCTCTAAACGGCATAGACCCACTTTATACTGGATAGGCAGGGGTAGGCATCGACAATTCAATTAGAGAAGGAAAACGAAATACGGAGTATAACAGATTTACATAGCATCAAAAGGTGTGAAGTCAATAACAACACGACTAATCAGTCTATTTACGTGCTCATTAGTCATAAGTTGTAGTAATTAGTTAAAGTCGAATGTGTCACTCAGACTCTACACAAGTGCAGAAGCAAGAGTCAAGTATATACTGTTATCTCAAAAAAAAGAGTCAAGTATATACTGACTACAGTACAACACAAAAATAGAAGCTAAGAGAAGCACGTGGAACAAGAATTTTTTGTTGCCTTTATGATAAAGCAACATATAAAATACTGTAGAGTATGGGTTCTAGACTATAGAAAATGAAAGGTTAAGCGTTGCAGATCGACATGCTATATGGGCGGCACCGCAAATTCAGCCAAAATGCTCTATCCAACATACGCTGACCAGATATTCACATCCTAATTTAATTGTATAACCCGTCTTTAGTGTCGTGAACGACAAACGAACACCATGGTTATGCTAAACCATGCTAGAATACAACTTTATACGAGAACAAAACAACATTATACATCATCAGGAATCCTTGATAAATATCGTCCTTTGCAACCTCCAGAAGATAATTAAAAATTCCAAAATGCAAGATACATGCTAACATTCATTTCACTTGACCCACCGAATAAATTAAAACACCAACGTAACATCTAGCTAACTTCTTTTATCGCTCTCTTATCACCAAGAAAGTGTGAGTAACCGCGAACCATACACATTAGTTACACACTAAACTGGAAACATCTAAACTATCAAGTGTCTGTGTCAATGCAATTCCAAAGTGCCATCCATTATCAATTTATCACCACCACAACTCCACTTTCGGAAAGAGAAAGCCCACGACATTCTATCAGCATCAAAAGACTTCCCCATTATAGATACTACCTTTTTGACCTTTACGCCTTGCTCCATTTTTATTATCCCACTAGTAAAATTTCAATAAAATTACGTATGTGCATTATCAACTCGTCCATCCACATAAAGCATTTATACTTTTGGTCGATATAATCCTTTCAGCGTTTCACGTATCATCTCTAAGGTTTTCACGTCTTTTCGATCCTGGTCACCATACTCCCTACGATACGAGGAAATGTACGTGCGCGTGACACCAACTTGTCCACATAAGTTAAAGTAACACACTAACAATTATAAAACGATTTAAAACTTCTACAACATCATGTAATTATTCATGCAAATCATATCTAATTAACAACAACAGTTTGCTCCAAACTACGAAAAATGATGTTACATTTCGTCTAGACATCTCTACTATAAAAATTAAACGATCATATTATATATACGTGTGCCGTTAATTATACCTGAGTGGCTTGGATAACAGCGCCGGTAGCCAAGTAAAGAGTCATATGGCTAGTTAAGTTAAACCGCTCGGTTAAAAACACACCCGGCGGTATAAACAGCACCGTACCACCACTCCTATTCAGCCGCTCTATCCTGTAAACCGCCTCTCTAAACGCCTTCGTGTTCACCGTTACACCGTCACCGACGCCGCCGAAATCCGTTATAGATATTCTATCCGCCCGCTCCTTCGCCGGCACGATTCCCGAACACGTCTCCGCCGCGTCATCGGCGCCGGCGATATGGACCGTCGCGAAACAGAGGATCACGAGGATCGGCACCATCGCAGAGGAGTATTTATTTATTAATTAATTGAAACGAAGGTTTTGTCGTCAGAAAATATAGAGAAGAGGCGGCGGAAGGAGGAGTTGTCGGCCGGTGGAGGTGGTGAGCGATTGAGCGAATGTTTTTTTTTTTTGGGTGAGTGAGGAAGAGTGAGAGTGGTGCATAGAATGTCTAGGTGGGAGACGTTATAAACGATTTGATTTAATTCCCATTTTGTTTGCGGAGACATGCCATGTTTTTTTTTTTCCTTTTTTGTTATATAAGAAACGCTAATGCTACGTGAGTGGGGATACGATCATACGAGGATTTGAACCGGTGACAACCCCTAAATAGGTTGAGTTTTTAACCGCTATGTAAATCATGATTCTCGAGAAGGAACCCTTTTTAAGTATACTCGTTCGAACACTTTCTTAGGCTCTGTTTGATAGGACTGCATCTTTCTGAACTGATCTGATCTAAATATGTTGAAATTTTAATTAAATTTCAACGAGTTGGTATCAGTATAGACCAAATACATTGATAGACATTTGAACATTTCTGATCTGATCTGATCTGATTTGAATGACTCTGATCTGATCTAATCTAATCTAAATGATTCTGAACTGATTTGAATACTACTGCAAATAAGTCCTATATATCAAACAGGGTCTCACTGCTCCATAAAAAAGCACCCAAGCTTTGAAATAGAAGTAGATCAGCCATCTAAAAGAACAAAGATTCTTTTTAAAGGCTTAATCGATTGAAAGATCTTGTGGAGCATCAAAGCGAGTAATAGGGACATTTGGTTAGCACTCTTCTTTTTTTCTTTGATGAATGTTAAGGACATGGATAATTTTTTACACACGAAAACGGTGGTAATTTTTACACTTCCCAAAGTTATTTTTACACTCATAAGCATGGTTCTGCCCCAATATTAGGAGATGTGACTCACAATAAGGAATGTAAAAATCAGTTTAGAAAGTTTAAAAATCACTACCCCTTTACTTCAAAAAAAAAAAATCACTACCCCTAGAAAGTAAAAGAAAATGGAATAGCAATTGGAATTGGGATAACAATTTGTTTAGTAATTCTACAGTGAGACTTTCTCATCGTATGAAAGCAATTAATATGTTAGTTTTGAAAAATTAGCATGTTACTTTTGAAATCGGTTCACTTGAAAATAACGGTTACTTTTGAAACGTGTGAGAGGTGAGACTGTCTCACAGTAGAATTTGTGTAATTTGTTAACGTGGGTTTTACCCGTAGGTGTCCCACATTGGAAAAAAAAAAAGAGAAAGTCAAATGATTTAGGATGGAACGTTTTCTTCTTGTGTTTATGAAACGGACTCTATCATCCTACGGATGTGACAATCATGCTTTAACACAATTTCCACGATAATTAAAGCATCAATCATAAGATGCGGGTAAGTATCAATTACTATATCTCATGAAAATCCAACCAATCAATGAGATCTTGCTGAATTAGCTGCTGATTCTGCTTTTTCAACTCACGAACAACAAGTATATCTTCCATCTCTTCCTTTCAAAAATTGGTGTTTAAAAGGCTTGTTAAAGCAGTGATGAAGGTTGTTGCAGGTTTCATGTACTATGCTACTTTCAATGCCGTTGTCTCAAGAATCACGTTGAAAAACTCTACAGATTCAAATTCTGGGCTAAGATTCATGTATGACTAGAGATGAAGTTTTGTGAAGAGTTCACAGACAACACAGAATCGCGTAAGTTAATCATGTCGGGATAATAATATGACCGTTGTTATATAGACATATTGATAATCAACATGTACTAAATTGAGTTGAAATATGTCTTATTTCTACTTATAATCTATTTGAGAGCTACTTTTCTATCAAATGGATCATTCAGTTATTGTAAAAATTAGTACATAGTTTATTCTGCAATGTAGTCTATCAACTCCATTTGATTATACGACAAATGGATCTTCCATTTAGTCTACAAGTAGTCTCTAATATAACAATTTAAACTGTAAAATGAAAGAGGAAAATCTCTTTGAATCGGTGGGAGTATAAGTAGCGTGTAGTGAAAAACTCTACGGAGCCAAAGTCTGGGCTAAGATTCCTAGAGGGCTCGAGTTCAAGTTTTGTGAATAGTTCACAGACAGCACATAATCGCGTAAGTTAATCATGTCCGGAGATAAAATGAACCGTTAATATATACACATATTGAAAATCAACATTCTTGGTCTTGTACCTTTGTGTGCTTTACACCCTAGAAGTTTGATTTGTGTCTGGCAATTCACCTAATAGAGTCTATATATATGTCATTAGCATTAATGTATTTAGGTTATACTCCGTAGTTGTTTCCGTGTTTACTTTGTGTTGTATATTATACATAACATGTTTATACTAAACAAATCTCCTATCATGTTTTATTAGCTGAAGAAATGCGTGATAAAATTAATCGAGTCTTTGCCAAGGTGAACAAAAAACCTCGAACATCTCAGAGGTTCTTGGAAGAAAACACCGAGGATTCCAGGTATCAAGTGGATGATGATGAGTAGTTTCTTAGGTACAATATCATCACAAGTGCAATTTTTTTTAAAAAACAATATGCATATATATACTTACGTTGTTTGCTACTCCATTTTCCTGCCAGACCCCCAAAGATTATTGATAGATCGGCTACACACAAACAACTTGCAATCAGTGGTTTCTTTATTCTAGTGTACGTTAAGTCTACCATTTGCTTTATTCATTTTTCTATCTACTGACATACATTTGCAAAATTGAAACTTATACGACTATGATTGGTTTCTCTATTGAAGGAAGGAAATCCAGGAGCAGAATCAAGGTTAGAAATACTCCAGGGTTAGTTGTGATTTTTATTTCTTACCAACTTGTTATCGTACCTAGTTGTTTCTAACCGAGATATTTGACCTATAATATCAGGCTCGAAAAGCTGCTTCGAAAAAATGGCGGGTTGTGGTAAGTTTATTATGTTACTCCGTATTAGAAATGAGAATACAATAAGAATTTCAAACTATAAGATACACTTCTAGATAAGATAACAAAAATTACCTTAAACTCAATAGACCCTTTGAGTAATTTAGTTTGAGGTGAAATATGAATTTTCCACCAAGGTCTATGTGCTCTAATATTTTTGGTACAAAGGAGCAGGTAATAGTATAATATTGCGGGGGATATGTGCTCTAATTTTGATTCTAACTACAAGTCTCAAAAATTGGTTGCATGTGCTTCGAACAACAAGTCTCAAAAACTGGTTGCATGTGTATGTGTATGTGTATGAATGTATGATGGTTCTATATAAGTGAAATGAGATGTGAAAGCAGATGATGTGGTTGTGTCAGTATTTACGGCATGTAAATGTTTTAGCTTCTGTATAAGTATCGTGTAGTTACTTTAGGCGATGTGAATAAGAGTTACAACATTGACCGTAGATGTACTAAATCTCATGAAAAGATATGTCGTTTGTTCAATATGTTCTATTTCTATATATAATCTGAATTGGAAGCATATATTTTCAGCACCGTTTACCTTATGTGGGGAAAAGCAGTGATGAAGGTTGTTGCATGTGTCATGTACTATGTTACTTTCAGTGCCGTTGGTCTCAAAAATCACGTTGAAAAACTCTACAGAGTCAAATTTTGGGCTAAGATTCCTAGAGGACTAGAGATCAAGTTTTGTGAAGAGTTCACAGACAACACAGAATCGCGTAAGTTAATCATGTCGGGATAATAATATGACCGTTAATATATAGACATATTGATAATCAACATGTACTAAATTGAGTTGAAATATGTCTTATTTCTACATATAATCTATCTGAGAGCTACTTTTCTATCAAATGGATCATTCAGTTATTGTAAAAATTAGTACATAGTTGATTCTGCAATGCAGTCTATCAACTCCTTTTGATTCTACGACAAATGGATCTTCCATTTAGTCTACAAAAACTCTCTACAAAATAATCTAAAAGTGTAAAAAGAAAGAGGAAAATCTCTATGAATCGGTGGGAGTATAAGTAGCGTGTAGTATCTTGAGTAGAGGTAAAGACGATGTACAACATTGACCGTACGTGTGTCATGTGTGGGTTTGTACTAAATTGAGTTAAAATGATACGTCATTTGTTCAATCCGTCTTATTTCTATATTTTTTAACTGAACTAGGAGCATGTATTTTCATCACCGTTTACCTTACCTGCAAAAAGTCGGACGAAGGTGGTGGGACAAATATGCACCGTTTACCTTTTCAGAACACGCTTGTCGTGATGTAAAATTGCAAACTCATTTGTTAGTTTGCACTGGAGATGATTTTAGTAATATGCTCCAATTTGGATTTTGTGCCCTCGCTTCAGAGTTAGTTTAACGATTTGCATGAACGGACAAATTTGGACTTGTTTCCGTTCAGTACCCATTAATCACGTTTTAGACTAAAGCTATGTTTGGTATGACCAAAATAAAACATAATTTATTTGACTAGATTTTTAAGCTTCTTGACCAAATAATTTGGTTTGTTAACACCACTAGCTTAAATAATAAGTTAGCTTATTTAAGAAATTACCCCATATAACTTATTTAAAAATAAGTTAGCTTATTATAAATTTATCCCTAATTCATCCTCATTTATTTACTCAATTAAAATGAGATTGAAAATAAAATAATGTATTTTTATGTAGTTTATATATATAGGGCTCACATCCAGTGAGAAGTGGTAATTTGGTGAAAAATGAGAAGTGATCTCAGCCATTGATTTCGCATAACTGCAGTAACTAAACTGCATAACTTCAGTCACTTAACTGTACTAATTATATTGCCTAACTCCAGTGATTTAACTCCATAAACTAAATTGTCTAACTCCGGTATTATTAGTAACTCCACCAAATTGAATGAAAATTCATTAACTCTAACGTAACTCCACTAACTAAAACATGTAACTCTAACGTAACTCCACTAACTAAAACACGTAACTCTAACTTAACTCCACTAACTAAAACACGTAACTCTAACTTAACTCCACTAACTAAAACACGTAACTCTAACTTAACTCCACCAACTCAAACACGTAACTCCAACTTAACTCCATCAACTAAAACACGTAACTCCAACTTAACTCCACTAACTAAAACACGTAACTCCAACTTAACTCCACCAACTCAAACACGTAACTCCAGACGTCTAACTCCAGTAACTAAATTGCATAACTCCAGTCGCCGTCAGAAGTATAATTTTTGTCAGAAGTCAGAAGTAATCTCAGCCATTGATTTCACATAACTCCACAACCTAAACTGCATAACTCCAGTCGCCTAACTTCATCAACTGTTACCAGTAACTCCAGCCACATAACTCCACCAACTAAAACGCGTAACTCCAGACGTCTAACTCCAGTAACTAAATTGTATAACTCCGGTAATATCAGAACTCCACCAACTTTAACTAAACTTTCGTAACTCTAACATAACTCCACTAACTAAAACCCGTAACTCTAATAACTCCAATGTAACTCCATCAACTAAAATACATAACTCCAACTTAACTCCAAAAATTAAAATCCGTAACTCCAATAACTCCAACTTAACTCCAACTAAAACACGTAACTCCAATAATTAAAACTCGTAACTCCAATAACTCCAAATATCGAATTTAACTCCATCAACTAAAATACGTAACTCTAACTTAACTCCACTAACTAAAACCCGTAACTCCAATAACTCCAACTTAACTCCATCACTAAAACACGTAACTGCAATTTAACTCCACCAACAAAAACACGTAACTCCAACTTAACTTCACAAAGAAACACGTAACTCCAACTTAATTTCACTAATTAAACACGTAACTCCATAACTCCTCTAACTAAAAGAGATAACTCCAGAAAAAAAAAAAAAATAATAAAAAAAAAAAATCCGAACGAAACTCCCAACACACAGCCACCACTTTCTCTCTCCTCCCCCTCCCCTTCCCCTTCCCCTTCCCCTTCCCCTTCCTCAACCTGACACCCATGCAACAACCGCCGACCATGTTATCCGGCGCCACCTCCACCTCAGTGTTCAACTCCTACGGCGAGCAGAACCGCGGCATCTCCACCACCTCTTCATCCACCATTTCCCCTCTCACGCTCGTTTCTCTCTCCCCGAATTCACCTCTTTCGGTCGCCCTACCACCGCCCTCACCTCCACCAGAAAAACCTCAGACGCAGCCATATATAACGGTCGCCGTCGACGGCCGCCAGATCTGACAAATTGAGCGCGAAAATCGTGAACGAGAAGGCGAATTTCGCGGTGGTATGGTGCTCGACGAAGTGTGGTGACTCCGGGAGAAGACTCGCCACCGTCGGTGCAATCGGCCGCTTCTATCGACGACGACGGTGGTGGTTGTCGGTGAGCGTCGACGGCAGCGGTTCAAGGCGGCGGCCCTAACTGATGAAAATGAGCGCGAAAAAAGGGGAGAAGATGGAGGTTTTCGCGGTGGATTTGTGCTCGGAGAACGCCGATGATGCCGGAGAAGGAATCATCGCGGTGGAGCGGTGCTGTTTTCGTCCGGCGATGCTGACTTCCGACGGCGGCTGCGGCGGCCGGTGGCGGTTGGGGATGGGATTGGGGATTGAGAAGAGTGAAATAGAGGAGAGAGAAAATGTGAGGATTGGAGATGGCTGGGTTGGGATGTGTTGTGTTTCAATTTTCTTTTATTTTTGTTTTTAATCTAAGCCATTGATCAAGTTAAGATGTAGGGACCAGATTACTTCTGACTTCTGAAAAAATTGACACTTCTTACTGGATTCATTTCCTATATATATATATATATCAGCTTTTATATCAGCTAATTCTGTCAAACACTCCTATTACTATCAGCTAAAATTTTTCAGCTATTATTTCAGCGTGCAGCTACTATTTTAGCGACTTTTACTAAACATATCCTAAACAACTTATTTTGAGGTCACAAAGATTTTGTGTAGCAACTTATTAGATTGAGGAATGTATCGAACTATTGATGTTTGTTCTAAAAAGACACACCCATGGCCGTAAGTTAAATATCAAATCAATCCCCACAACAGTATAATATTTGAAAAATCACAACAACTCAATCCGAGCTGAGTAGTCCAACAAATTGGGTCTAAATTGAGTTAGTTAATTAATCATCACAGATCTTAAACCTTTTTCTACTGAACAACCAAAATTATATGAGCCGAATCATACATAATTATTCAACTAAAAGAAATTTTCTCATCATTTGAACATGAAAATGAAATTATATCCATCAAAAATTCAAAATGCAGTTCCGAGATTAATTTGAAAATTTTATATTTAAATAAGGAAAGGAAATTAATTCTTATCATATGCCCTATATGCACACGTTAAAAAATCATTTTACCAAATTATAAAAATGTCAAAATCGTTAATATCGAACAAGCCCTTACTCATAATCCTATATCTCTGTATAACATCTCTATATAATTTTGGGTTACAAGCGTGTGGTAGGGACATTTGTCCAAATTTTATTGGCTAAAAGTATGGACATTGTATAATTCAAGTTTTAAGCCATACAATTCACATTGCATTATGCATGCGGTCGCCCATGTAAATTAGTACATAGTTGAAAATGAAATGAAAACTAGAAGTCAAAGGAGTTGTGTAAGTTATGCACAAATAGTGGTCAAGAGAGACCATTTTGGTTTAATTATGTGAATCCTAGGAGTAAGTACAACGTACGTTACTGATTTTTGTAATGCATGAATCTTAGTTTTTTCAAGTATTAGTTAGTCAAAGGGGATGTTCAAGCTACATAGAGAGGTAAAATGTCTCAAATATAATGTCAATATTTCTTTCATCTCCTAATTATCATTATTCATGCAAAAACCAATTATTCAGCGCATTAGTGAATGAACATTAAGCTAATTTTTATACTATAAAAGCACTCTCTAATTTGGAAGGAAACACATTCCACCCAGTCCCGTTTTTGTATCATTCAATTCTTGCATCTAAAGTTCTTGCAAATGTTGAGAAATAGGCACAACCATCGTGTAGTGTTTGCTTATTACATATTATAATTGCGTAGTACTTATCTTTAGATTCTCAATTTCACAATCGTGTTACTGGGTCTCCAAGTGAGAAATACGTTCTTCTAGATAGCCGCACGAGTGAGAAGGATGATTGGAAGATTAAAGGTCGGATGTCACGGCTTTGGAATGTGGTGAACAGTTTCAACAAAAATGAAGCTGATAAGTATCGAGATGGTGCTAATTGATTAAAATGTAGGTGAAAATGTTGTTATTATTACTGATTAATTTGGATTGCAAAAGTGTGGTAGGGACATTTAATTTACATATAAAGTGTGGGGGTTGTCTCGGGTTCAAATCCTCGTACCCCCACCTCCGCAACATTAACTGCTCCTATATACCAAATAAAAAAAAACATATAAATTTTTCGACCTAAATATACAAACTGATTTTTGTCAAAAAAAAAAGAAAAAAAAAAAAAGAAAAAAGAACAAGCCTAAGAGCAATAGCAATCGATAAACTCAAATTTGAGTTATTCTAATGCCACCTCATAATTTTGCAAACTCAATGCATAAAAACTCACATCTACAATGGAAAAATTAACTTTATTGGTTCCTAATTAATATTTTTTAAATAATTATAGTCTTTCTCTCACCTAGTTTTCCGTAAGAACTGGGTTCTTAAATAAGAACTCGGTTCTTATTTTAGACCTCCACAATGGAAGAACTTGCATTTTGTAGTTCTTATTTAAGAATTCGAGATGGATGAACCACCATTGCACATACCCTTACTCGCGCATTTTGGAACTCTTGTTTCCAATGGACCAACGTCCACCGGCCGTCCAATACACATTGGTCTTCACATAAGACGTACTGTAAGTTGCCCGATCCATTACTTCATCAGGATTTTAACATTTCTTTTCGTTATTCCCGCCAAAAAGCAAAAATCCCCAATTTTATCCCGCCATTTTACAACCCTACTCTTTCTCTCTCCTCACTTCTTAACTTATCCTTTGCGAAACAGACGACCTCAACTTCAGCTTCATCTACAAGGTACCATCTCTCTCTCTCTTTCTCTCCCCTTTGTTTGTACTGTTATTCCAATTGAGCTGAGATCCAACCTAATTTTTGCGAGAATCAGACCAATTTAAAATTGGGGAATTTTTTTAATCGAATTCGAACGAAATGCATAATTAATCGTCAATTTTCTGGTGAAATTAGGGTTTTAAATTGAATATGGGGCGAGAAGAGGTTGATAATCGAAGGGATGACATGCAAATTGACGGTCCCGATTTTCAAAACCCTAACCCTAATCAAGGAATCGCAATCGCCGATGAATTTAACCCCAATTACCTCAAAGTTTACTACGGTAATACTCTTTTACTGTCTTTTATGTCGTTTATCTTTGTTAATTTGTGTTCATTGTAATTTAATATCGGTTTCGGGTTCGGTGTATGTTTGCGATTTGACAGCGAAGCTGTTTCCTTACTTTGATATGTTCAAATGGATGTCATACGGAAATGGTAATTGTTTTTTTGTCAGTTCGATTCGATTATCTGTGAGTATCGTTTTTTCGATTAGTTTGGGAATGTGATTTCGAAACTCTAATTTGTGGCGAGTTTTGTTATGTTTGGTAGATGGGAAACACCCGTCATGTGATTCGTCATACTTTAGCAGAAGGGAGTTTTCGTTTACTTTGGATAATGACATTTACCTACGGTACCAATCGTTTAAAAGTGTTGCGGAATTTGAAAGTGCGGTCAAGGAGAAATGCCCCTTCAAAATTGATATCGGTCCTGTGTTTAGTAATGATGTAAGGTTCCTCTCTTTGGCTTAATTTGTGCCCTTTTTAAGGGGAATATTATTGGTCAGTGTTTATATGGTGATCTTAATGCTGCTTCTCATTTTTCTCGGTTTTGTGATTGGAAATATGTCATTTTGATTGTTTTCTGTGTTGCATAAGTACAGTGTGTTTAGGTTTGAATGTACCAAATGTGAATACTTTAATATGTAATTCTGAAAACGTATTTTTGAGGATTGTAGGAATTGGGGTTGTAGCTTGCATGTATTCTTACTCCGGTTCTCGTCAATTTAGAAAATGGATTCTATTGTGTTCATTTATGTCGATATTGCCTCACATTCATATAATGCTATGTTAGAGGCTATTTTATGCGATGTATCATATATGTAAATTTAGTCAGTGGTAACAAGATTGGATATTATTCGCTGGTATATTTGTGGTCAGCAGGTATCTTTCTAGAAGGATGGATGTTCTGACCATTGCTCTTTAATTGTTGACTGCTGCTTATTGTATTGCAGCCATCTAAGAGACATGCCTATGCACAAATTACTCCTGTGGAGAGAGAGCTCGTATTTGATATTGTAAGATCCGTAGCTATTAATTATCGGTAAACATAAGTATTTGATTACTCAATGTGGGTGGCTTATAGTTCACCCTTTTCTTCAGGATATGACGGACTATGATGATGTCAGATTTTGCTGCTCTGGGGCTGACGTGTGCGGTGACTGTTGGCCTTTAATGACAGTTGCTATCAAAGTCGTTGACACTGCTCTGAGAGGTACAGCAGCTTAGTTGTTAACTTTCAGCATTATACTCGTTTGAGAGAAGGCTTGAGCAGTTTTTTTTTTTTTTTTTTTTTTTTTTTTTTTTTTTTTTTTTTTTTTGAATGAGGCTTCATGGTTTTCTTAAAGCTGATGCATATATGAAACAGAGTGCTGTTGGTTTCTGTGCTTTTACTGTGGCCTTTAAGTCGTACACTCATACCATAGAAAATCATATCCTTGTGAGAATATATGCATCGGCATCCTTTAGATCTTCTCTCGTGCAAGCCTATATATATGATGGATTTCTGCAGACATGTGAATGTTTAAGAACGAGTAATGTCTCTGACAATTATCTTGTCATATACAGATGACTTTGGTTTCAATCATATCTTGTGGGTCTTCAGTGGTCGGCGTGGTGTACATTGTTGGGTTTGTGACGCAAAAGCAAGAAGGTAAAAAGACATTTGCAAGTGACTTTTATGCTAGGTTCCTCATATTCTGCACAGAAAAACCTTGACTCTTGGGTCATGCTTTGTTTGCAGGTTAACCAATGAACAGAGAGCTGCTATAGCAGAATATTTTCATGTGTATAAGGTGAATGTTAACTGGCGAGATGATCAGTCGTTTTCGTCTTGATACTGGTTAGAGAGTACTTTGAAAGCTTTGCTTATAGTTATACCTCTTATGTCGTTTTATCAGGGCAATGAGAACAGTCAGAAAAAGGTTTATTTAGGAGGTCCTGCTCTTCATCCATTTCTTGCGTAAGTGTGCATTTGCATTGAAACTTCATCTGCTTTGGCTTGATATTGTTTTGCTTAACCATACTGAACTTTGCAGGAGATCATACACTGAAGTTTTAAAGAACTTTTTCGAGGAGACATTTCTTAGTAGTCAAAAGTTATTATCAACTGAGGAGAGATATGAGAAGATCTTAGAGATGATTCCTGATGAATGTAAGCAATTTGGAATTTCAACTGGGTTGTTATCATCAATATTCCTATCACCAGCTACACTAAGCTGTTGCATTATAGCCTTTGAGGGCTTTTCATCTCGATTGTATATAATGTTTTTCAGCTATTACTTCTGAGCTCCGAGGGAAATGGCAGGATAGTAGACGATCTTCCATGAGTAAAGAAGATACTAATGTTGTCCGGTGGGGGCAACTTAAACATGTTCTGCAATCCGGCAAGCAGAAGGTATGGCACTATCTATTCACACATACCTACAATAATTGGTCGTGTCAATGAGTGAACTTAGAATCTAAAGATGAAAGTTTGGGTCTAACAACATCAGTAAGGTTAAGTATTCCTTGTGGCTGTCTCTGATTACATGTTTGGTAGGGAACCAGGGATATTCGTATTCAATGAATCTGGTAATTTCTTTGTAATGGTGTTATAACTGTCATGTAAATGTGTTACCAGATTATATAGAGAGACGGGAATTCTACATCTTGTTTCATTCCACACTCAACAAATGAAGCCGTAGTTTGGATGAGCTGAAACTATATTTTGCGCTGTTCTGTCTTTTGAACCTCTTTTGTAAGAGAAACAGGATACATATCACCCTCCTTTAGGGCTCATTTTCTACTTTTGAGTCTTGCTTATCAGCAATTACTAGCTTTACTGTCAATAGATGTCTTCCCAGAAATTCTTATGAGCCTGAAAGTATGTTTCAGGCACAGGTACTTCGCCGGTGTGTTGAAGAAATTGTGTTCTCTCACGTCTACCCCAGGCTTGATATGGAGGTTTGTTTGACATTAGTCCTCATGGAAACATATCATTATGCAATAAAGCAATTTCGGGTTGTAAACTAGTTTGGCTTCTTTAAGAAACTCAAATTCCTAATTCTCAGGTCTCAAAACACATGAACCATTTGTTGAAAGCGCCTTTCTGTGTACACCCCAAAACAGGTTGGTACAGTTCTCATATGTAAAGGTCTCCAGTTTGGGTCTCTGTCCCTTAAAGCCGGAGTGTTTTTTTAGTAGAAGTTTTGGAAGCTCATGCTCAAGCTTCTATTGCATTTGATGTGGACTTGGTATTCCTCATCTGAATGCATTTCTGATCTTGTGAGTTCTGATGGATCTATTACATGATTGCTAGGTCGTATTTGTGTTCCAATTGATCCTAATCGGTGTGAGGAATTTGATCCTGCAAGTGCTCCCACTCTTTCTCAGGTGAGTCTGTGAGGGCTTGACTTGAATGCCTATGTATGTTGATGCTATCTGACAATAGGTTCTTCCATTGTGCAGACGAGAATGGTATTTTCCTAATTATCTTTATGGACTTACCTTCTGACATAATTACTTTCTGGATCCCTTTGCAGCTTTTGGAAGAAATTAACACGAGAAGTTCTGCTGGGGATGTTGAAACTGGTAGGTCTATACTCTGATTTCTGCTTCACAGTCTTATCAACATCAGTGGTGACAAATAGCCATAATACCGATGTGCAGCACATAGCGTTTCTGCTTTCTATTGGAAATCAATTTCGTATCTAAATATCCGTCTGTTAATCAAGACAACGGAAATCGGATTGGTATTCTACTTTCATAGTTAACTAAATGATTTTGTTATTGTGCGGCAGACTTGGATAGAACCTCGCTTGGGAAGGCAGTTGCATTCTTCAGGTCGTCATTCTTGCAGCCTCTGTCGAAGTCTTGCAAGGTATGCTATTACTTTTGTCAACTATCTATTTCTCCTTTCGGGATCTGTGTCTGAATCAACATACATTTTGCCTTGATACTTGTGCTAAATGATGAGTGAAAGCTTATTAGATTTAGTACATAATTCACAGCCCATTTTCACTCTCCAAGGTATCTGGGTTTAAAAAGATTCACTGATTCAGACTGCAGAAATGCAGAACTGGAATTTAGCCCCTTATTATCTGGCAGTGTTGAGCCTGTTGACAGATCTTTCAAGCTGCTAACAAACAAATTTTCTCGCACTTTCTGTCCTGGTGGCTGGAAATTGGAGATAGGATGTTCTATTCGCCTTTTCTAATATGCAAATTTGATGGCATAGTTAAAGCTACACCACTCCTGCAGTAGTCCTGCAAAGTTCCAATTTGTCTGAATCTTGAACTTTAAAGCAAGGTTGGTCATATGTGCACCGTGTCAAATCTTGTCAACGTGGGGGTTAAAGACTTATAGGGTGTTTGTGTTGTTATCTTCATTCTCACAACGTATTATACAGTCTAATGGAAGTAGTGAGTAGAGTGATATAATGAACAGTCCTTTTTGCAAAATAAAGAGCAAGTAATTGAATTTCCATCAGACATGAGACAACTATAGCCGAACCCTGAAATATTTCTCCTTCATCATTACCCCCTTGTCTTCAACGGACATCATGTTTATTTTCTTACTTTGTGGGAGTGACAATGGAATTCAAAAGTACGACCTTATCTCTGCGATTGTGAAGACTGGAGTCTGTTCCCAACAATAATGTGATCAGAAATGAAAAGCGCATTTTACTTGCCATTTTATCGATGCTACTGTCTTATACTCCTATCTGCTACGACAAATATTATGATTTAAATGTGACCTTACCAACTTGGGGGTTATACACTTATACATATGATGATTGTGGATATCTTAAAAGCCTATTATACAGCCTAATGAATTAGGGAGTAAAGTGGTAGAATGAACAGTCCTTTTCTTAAAAGATAAAAGCTGGGCAAGTGAATTTACAGCAGACAAGAAAAAATCACATCGAACCTCAAAATATTTCACCTACATTGTTACCCCCGTGTCTCCTGCAAGACTGTCGAGGACAGGGTGCTTCTTCTCTTTGTTTATGTGGGAGTCACACTGGAAGTTGGAAGACTTTGTCTCTGTGGTTGTGGAGACTGGAGTCTGTTTCCAGTAAGAATGTGATCAAAAATGAAAACTGCATTTTATCTGCCGTTTTAATCGATATTACTGTCTTATACTCCTATTTGTCATGGCAAGGATAATGGGTTAATTGTTGCATCATAAATAGTTCTCCAATGCCTTTAAAGAAGCTCTCCTATCTATGCGCTTTAAGAGGATTTTTTTTTTTGGTGGTCATGCTTGAAGAAAGTTGGGATCTACTTTTTTTTGGTTGTTTAACTCTAATCCATGTGGAAACTTGATTTCGTTGGGTTTTGGAAGTGGAAACACTGTTGATGTTGTGTAATAGATAATTATATTATAAAACTGCAATTCTACATTTTGTATTTGTTGCCCAATGTACTGAATGGAGCAAACCAAAATTGAGTTCTTATGGTTGGTTGCAGGATGATCTGGAAGCCTCGTACAGTGAAAAGCTTAAGCAGAGCAAAAATTCGCTGAATTGGTGAAGGTATCTTTTTGGTCTAAACTCATCTGGATTCTGGCTATTCCTAGTGATATACTGATATTTACTAGGCTACGTGAGTGCGTTTTCATGTTTCTGTTTAGTAGGTTAGGATTTAGGAAATGTAACATAATTTGTACGAGTAATCTATAAATGTCTTTGATAAATTGAAATTTCATGACTGCACTTGTTCAATGTCACTTTCCTGAGCTGTGTAACTTCTTTCATTAGAGATTCCTTCATACCCTGATACAACATACAAGAGAAACTTTGGTCTTTGAGACCACATAATTGATAGTGTTGGTCCCTCTCTCTCGGGGTGGGGCGGTGCGACGCTGACTTTCGGTGTTCTGTTATCTCTGGGTGAGTATTATGGAATTATGGTTCAGAATTTTGAGCTCTGTGTTGTGGGCTAAGAAGGAGCTGACTTCTATTAACCATTATTGAAGAGCCTGTTTACAGCCTTACAGTTGCTCTTACTATGTCAATTCATAACATGGCCTAGTTTGACTTTGTGGCAATTTTAAGATACTCCAAGAGTCCAAGACGTTTCTATTTGTGCAATTATTATCAATTATTTGAACTTTTTTATGGCTTTTATGGAACTTACTATAGCGTCTATTTCTCTTCTTTCTTTCTGAACACCCTGGATTTCTCCCAATTTAGGGTACCAAGCAGTTAAGTTATTGATAGTCGAGTTTGTTCATACTAGAGCTGGAGTCTTAGCATTGACAGGGTTATTAGAGTTGAAATGAAGAGTTTGAATAACAATTAAAAGTTTTTACGAAATCATTTGTGCCACTTATCAGTCGTTAGAAAGTCATTTAGTGTCACTTAAGATTTTAAGGGCATAGGTATACCGTCTTCTGCTCAAAGTGAGAAAATGGGTTTAATTTGAGGACATATGGACCAAAATCACTAAATCTATATCATGCTCTATGCCTCTATAGGTCTTTGTATATCGAACTCCATGGTTCAAGTCTTGTTGGGTTTTTTTTTGAGTTCTTGTTCACAAAGGTAGCTCTCGTCCTCTCGATGACCAAGACACAATCCTATAGGCCATATGGACCTATGGTCGATATATACTGAGGTGCCATTGGTACATTTTTTTCGAAATGTGGTACCCTTGTATCCTCCTTTGTTTCCTTAATTTTTATTTATGCTAAACTCTCATATATTGTGGTACCTACCAAAGGAGATGATGCCGCTCGAAATCGTATACCCATGTGCTAGTCTTTCCTGTAAGCTGGTCATGCCAAAAATTACAAGTTGTTTCTACATCACCTAGAGTAAATGTCACACATAGGACCACCATGTGAAACTGTAGCATACTCAGCCTCTTAATGGTACAAGAGCAATGAGCCATTTCCTGAGTCTCTCTCACACAGTCACACACCCACACACATTTTGGTTATAGGATGATCTGGTTATCCATCTCTAAATTTTGCTTCCGGGTACAAAATTTTCCTTTTTTTGCGTGATTAGATGGAGTTGTCATTGACATAAATATGTTATTACTTGGACTTATATGGGTACGAAAGTCGAGGACGGGTATATATGCACTGGGTTAAATAAACCACGCAAGTCTGTCTTACTCTTACTAATTTAACCTTGCCCTTTTGTACTACTTTGTACTACTTTTGGGTAATTAGATGTTCATGTGACGTTGGTGGTTTTGTTGATCCTGTCATTGTCGTTTGTCGTGTTCCTATTACTTGGTTGCTGAGCTTGGCTCAAGTTTAATTCTATGATTTTTGGATCAATTTGAAAGACATCATCACGTAATAGGCGTAGTATATCAAGGTAAAACATATGGGGACTCAACTACTATATTGACTATACTCAAACTCTACCTCACATAACATGTCAAACAACACTATAATACATAGACGTGTGACATGCGCCCCGTAGCATACTCTGCCAATTAGTAAACCTGACCTAGATATGTAATATTATCTTACATACAGAGCAATTTAAACCTCTGGGGTTCTAGTCAGACATGAACCCCCTGACCTAATTGGCTAGAACTTCCCAGATCCAGTCTGCATCAAAAGATGGCATCTTCTCCAGGGAACAGCCTTCGAACCCTATGTCCTCCGTCACCACGGAATAGCTGGCTGTCGAATCTGATGGTGTCGAATTCCCGTTGCTCCACCAACCCTCTTCAGAAATGGCTGGTGAGACCATATTATTGATCCCACTGTCAGTTAGCATCCCAGAGCTGAATGATGAAGATGATGAAGAATTCGACGGTTTTGTCGAAGCATCATTTTCGTCGCTCTTATGATTATCACCACTAATTGTATTCCCACCACCACCATCCACAACACATGTATTGTCACTTGTGCTGCTTGACTTTTCTTGCTGTTTCTTTTTTGCAATTTTGTTGGCTCTTTCACGCTTCAACTTTTGGCAAATGGTTTGGATTTTTGTGTCGACAGCAGACTTAAGTGCATTCATCCTTGCTGCATCTCCAACACCCAGCTTAGTAGGATCCTTGAGGTTAGGGAAATTCAGCCTTGCATACTCACCTCTAAGCTTGTAGGCCGCACGATCATAAGCGTACGCAGCAGCTTCTGCTGTTTCATATGTACCTAGCCAAACCCTCATCCTGTTCTGGGGTAGTCTGATTTCTGCTACCCACTTTCCCCAGTGCCTCTGCCTGACTCCCCTGTAGAGCTTCTTCTTACCAGGGTTCGTTTTTGGGATGAAGTATGAAGGGCTGTGGAACTGACTGCTCAAGGAAGAGCAGGTCTGGCTCGGGGTCTTGGACCGTGTATCAAGCCAGAACTTTTGGAGTAAATCTCTTTGTTTGTGGTAGACTGAGGAGCCTAGAGGCTCATTGAAGAGGTTGTTGTTGCTGTTAGTCGCGGTCATGGGATTCGAAGGTTGGCAGAATGAGAAGATTGAATCCAAGGTGTTGGTGTTGTTAGCTCCTGCTGTTAAGATAAGTGCGGATACTGAATCTCTAATGTCAATGGGTGCTGTCATAGATGAAGACATGTAATTGTTCTCTTCCATGCCTACCATCATGTTTTCTGACATCTTTTTTTCAGCTAGAAACCAAAGAAACTCACAGAAAACCTAGAAAATCAATGTTCAAGAAACAGGGCACTTCAAAAATTATACCCTTTTTCCCACAAAGTTTTGAAGGATGAGATTTTTAGATGTTCAGGAAAAACAGAAGATTTCAGAAAACCAGGAAAACCCAGTGATCCAACAAAAAATGTGTGGAGCAGTGGGAGGCTTGAGCTATAAGATTAGAGAGAGAGATTGATTGTTGAAGAAATAATGTTGTGGATGAGGGAGAAACCAAAAGATGATGATTTATTTTGGAAGATCACAGCAGATTTTTTATTAGGTGAGGGTTATAATGAAGCTGTGGATTTGGTTTGGTTTGGCTTCTGTCAGGGTTTTAAGTGTATTTATAGACATGACACAAGAGTGTAAATGTACCTTTCAAAGACTTTCAAAAACCCTGTTCACAACTTTATCACTCAACTTGGTGTCTCCACAACAGGACAACAATCCACTTTATGGCATGGTAGAAACTTTTTTTTTTTATTTTATTTTATTTGGGAGCAGCAAACTTTAGAGAATTCACACATGGGTATGAGAAATTTTGTCCAAACTTTAGTCTCATTAGTTTGACTTGTTTAGCTTGATGTTTGGGATGCATTTTTCTTCTATGAGTGTAAGGTTGCCATCAGTGTTCATCTTCCATCATTGTTAGCTTTATGCTTTGATGGTAGAAAAGTTATGCTACATGGAGTGTTGCCATTAGCTTGGAGGCTTGATTATAGGGAATTTAGAAACCATGTTTTCTTATGCTTTCCAAGAGTGTTCTAGTATTAACCATTTTGTGTTACCCTTAATTAGGCAAGCTTTGTGCTTGGTTTATAACTAGGGTTGGCCAAGTTTGGAATTGTAGATTCTAGCTAGTAATTTCATTTCACATTTATTACCTTCAATTATACATGAGTTGATGAGAACACAACAAAAGCTACGAATTTTAGGTTCTTGACGAGTAGGATCAGAAAAGTATACTTGGCTTTCCCCATGAGCATACCATCTTTTGCTCAAAGTTAGTCATCTTTGCATTATGGGGGTTGGATTATGCATATTCAAATCGAGACAATATCTTAAAATACAGTGAGGTGTCTCATTTGCCTAAACTTGCAATGTTTAGGTTAATGTGACGACTTCATAGTAATAGTTAACTCTGAATATATATTGATTGTTTAGTTCTATCTTGATCAGCCTATTGCCCTTGCTAAATCAAATTGTGAAAACTGATGTTACGTTTTGTTCGAGTGTATAAGAAGAATCGTGCGATAACATGAGCCTATAGACCGTAAAGACATTGAGATAATAACGTTGTTATCTTTGCAATTGCATGGGAGGGAGTAAATGCCTTCCCAACTAATCTGAACCGAGTGAAAGTTGAGCGTTACACCCGCGGAAACTATCTTCGGCCTCATTTGACCCAGTCCACTGCTCCCGTGATCGGGTTGATGAAAAAGCTTCTTTCTGAAGTTTTGACTTTCGTAAGTAGTTTTGGGTAGAGAGTGTTTTTCTGACAGACAGTAGGACCGAAAGGTCTGGTGTTCAAGTACCTTTGGAGAAGTAACAGAATGCCCAAATTGTTTGGTACTGTTGAACTTGTTTGTTACAGACTGGAGTAGATCGCCATTACTACTATGGCCACGCGTCTTTATTTTTAAGGGACATGCCTTTAAATGCTTCGTTTTGGTCCCTTGATCACTTTATACTGTAGTTTACATTATTTGATGTGGCTCTCTTTTGATTGAGTGAATCACTGGTAGATGAAGCTCTTTCTTAAGCTCCTCTTTTTTATTAAATGTTACCATTTTGTACACCTTTTTTGTGCTCTAATGAATGATTCTGTCCATGGTTGGAGTACAATACCTTTTTGTTTTTATGAGTTATCCAACCACCAAATTAATCTACCCCTTTTTATTTACGATATTTTTCTCTTTGTGTTTATGATTTACAATTTTTTAATGAGAAGATAATAACATTTCGGCCTTAACATTGATTTGTGAGAGTATTAAGCTCTCTGATTATCAAACTCACTTGAATCATATTACTCCCTCTTTACTAGATAAGTCTCATTTGCTTAAAGAACACGATTGGTAGTTTATTTTTCACATAGTTAGTGTGTAGTGGCATGATATTCAATTCAAGGTAAAAATTAAGATTATTTCAATGAAATGGCTAGTATTCGGGTCGAGATCTTTTTACGACTTGGGTGGAAGAGTATGAGTCTCGTAGTATGGTATGATTGGTATCCGAGCTTCTAACCTAGATACTATGGGTTCATGTCTCCTCATCCTTTTGTAAATTACAGATCATTAGCGAAATATTGATTTGAAGATCTTTAATAGGTTGGAATTTAATTGTTGAACCTCATAGAAGGTGACACTTGATGACAATCAAATACCAAATCAAATCAATAGAACAAAAGTAGGAAAAACTAGATTTTAAAGCAATGGCTAATAAACAATTGTACTATTAGCTAATTATTATAGCTCTAATTCAAGATAATTTTCTATTTCATGTTTGGTTTATGTAACTTGTGAATTGTGATGATAATAACAAAGGCTAAACAGTAGGATTTCGTCCATCAAAACGAAAAGGCAAACTTCACATTCACAGGAGACTAAGAGAGTAGTGGACCCTTGAGAGAAGAAACGCATCAAAATGTAAAGGTGAAGTTTGGAAAGTTGAGGACCTTACAATGACAAAGCTCGTGAATTACCCGATCTTTTTAGTGGTTATGCCAATTTTATGCCATGTGATTGTATAGCCTAACTACTCCAAAGTCAAGCCTTGGGTGCTCTCCACTCTCTACCAATGTCCCTCACTCCTACTGTTAGTTCTTGTTGATATTTACCTTCTTTTTCTTCAATTTTGTGAATTTTTCATTTTTCGATATTTTATTTTACACTATATTAGCAAATAAAAATAATAGAATGAATATAGTGTAAAATAAAATATCGCAAATTCATAGGAATTGAAAATTCAAGGGAATTTCCAATTCCTACAAAATGGAGGAATTGGCTTACCTAGCCCCCCCTTGATAATTGGCAATTCCTACATGAATTTACTTCCTACATTTAACCAAACAACTTTGGGAAAATCCCATGAATTAGAAATTCATAGGAAGTGAAATTGCATGGGAATTTCGAATTGCCGTATGCAACCAAACGACCACTTAGCTTGATGAGATAAATATAGCAACTCCATGTTTTAGATTTGATGAATTCTTACGTTCTTGAATTTTCAATTCCTATGAATTTGCCTAACCAAACAACTTTAATTTTTTCAATTCATGGGAACTCTGAATTCGCATGATTTAACATGGCAACCAAACGACCACCAATAATCTTCTTGGGTCTTGTTGTTGCAATAGCCTTAATGTAAGCGAATGTGTTCATGTGGCTTAAAATCAATAGAATGCAATTCCTTGGTTATATAGGTAGAAAGTATCAAGTAAGATGACCATAATAGTTCCCAATGTCATTAGTCTATTTTGAAATGTATTTGTCAAAGATTAATTGCTAAAAAGTTATTATATGTTCTTCATTGTCACGAAAGAGACTTCTTATATTACCCATAATGATAAGAATAAATGGAAAGAACAAGAAAATGTTAGCGTACAAGGACGATAAGGATTGTAAAAAATTCCGTTGTCCATCCATTTGTAAGTTTGTTCCTGTCATATTCGTTAATTTACCTCGTAAATATAGATATGTAAAACTCAAAAGCATATTGACAAAAACAATTGTTAAAATAACAGAATGTACATAAATCTTCAAGTGTCAAAGTTATGAATTAGGAACAAACTCTATAAATGTACATAATCAGAAGTAAATAGTAGATGCTTATCAAGGACTTGAAGGAAAAAGCATGATTGCGCTAATGACCTCACAATCCCAAAAGTTACTCTAAGATAGCCTGAATACGATTATAAAGCTGATCTATCACGCTCTGTGCATTCACACCAAAGTTCTGCATAGACCATAATTTTCTGCAAAACAGTCTCATACAAAACCCGCCTTCTTTGAAATCATTTCACCAATGCATTGGAGTGAAAAACGTACATATATGTCCTTAAAGGAATGCCATCAATATCAGTAGATAAAAGGTCATTACCAAAATGTCCTTCAAATATCATCTTAAAGATGTAACAATTGGGAGCGATGAATAGTACTGAAGAAAACTTGAAAAAGGCAATATTTGGACGTATTAGGTGATTTAGTCATACCAGCAAAGAAGAAAAGTGGGCCCAGTAAAACGCCGACTGTAGCGTAAAAGTGGTCCATAAAACGCCTGGGTGTCACTCGGCCCAGATGCTTATCAACTTATCCGGGCCTCCCAAAATGAAAAAGTTTATAAAAAAAGGCCCACCCAACTACTCATTTCGTACCACGCGTCTTTCTATCAGCCCTTTACAAAAAGACAGATTTTATCAGATCTTCCTGATTGAGAGTACTGATGTTGTGTCGTATGGTATGCTTTTCAGCTCAAAACGCAGCGTCTTAGGGTTTCAATTTTGTTTATCAATTTGTTTTATTCTTTTGGAGTTTGCTCGAGGTTTAGTCATGATATCATAGTGATGTCATGGAAGGATGGGTACAAGGGGTATGATTGGTGTGTCATTTGGTAATTTAGACAAGTAAAACCTTTCAATTTTTATGCCTTGATATTACGGAGTACTAACGTAAACATACCTCTTTCCTGCGTAAATTAATTTTTCAATGTGTGATAACAATTCGGCTGAGCAAGCCAATGATGTTTATTTGTTTTTCCGGAGGATCGGACAAACAATAAAATGTTATTAAAATATATGCGAAATTGAGAAACATACATATGGGAATTAACAACTCCATATTACGGAGTGCTACAAAGTTTTGTTGAAATGAAAATCGAAATAAAATGCTTAGTAGAAAGTAAAAGAAGCACGTATTTGTCAAAGCTGCATGGGTGATTGAGTGATTGGTATGGTTATGCATGGATTAATATGGTCCCTCGTAAAGTTGGATGTTTGCCTTTGAGTCTTTGACGGTGGAATATGGGCCTAGTATTATCCCCATATTTTTGACTTGATTCTTTTCTGAAAACTACAAACTCAAACTCTCCACTGTTTATGAATTCTTATGAAGGAATTCATGGTTGTATTATTATGTCAGTTAAAAATATTTAAAGCAGAGATAATTATGGCCGTTCATTGCTGATAATGTAATCAAATTCTTCAATTTAGTGGGTCAAATTTCACCTTTTTGCCTAGCTGGATCCACAAATTACGAATACTACGTGATATATATCATGGTCAATATATCACCATCGTCCATTCCCATCCCATATCAATATGGCACTCTGATTGATAAAATGATAAGCAATAATTTTGGATGAGGTTCGATCACTTAAATTCAAGTATGATATCTATATCACCATTCTGAGTTCTTGATGCGCCAAACTCCAGAAAACCTCGAAGAGCCGAAGACCTTGGGTAAAACGATCTAATTGCGCCATTAGATCATCTCGGCTAGTATAAAAAAAAGTCTTTTGTCGAACTTGTGAATGAAGCTACTGATGTCACATATATACGACAATCAATAGAAATCGTGACCATAATTGTGACCATAATCGTGACCATAGTTAACGATTTAAGAATGGGATTTCGTTCATCGTCTGATCTTGTAATGTGGAGTGGTTTGGTTCTACCCTTATGATCGATGAAAGCCTAAAGGGCAAATCGATCAGCCACTTTGAAAATTATTTTCACATAGTATTACTAGCAACTGAAATCATTTGATAGATAGAAAACATAGTTGAAATTGAAAGAGGTCGATGAGAATGGGTCAAACATTGAGCCGACTTGCAGGAGACTTAAGAGTGACCCATATCATGTAAGTCGCATCAAGATTATGGACCCTCTGAAATGCTTCAAAATACATTCAACTATGCGGTGATCTGTCCTAATCTTTTTGGAGCACATCTTGTTCATATGCAAAAAATGGAGAAATGGGCGGTTTGACTAATTTCTAATAATGCTTCATTCTGTCCACCTATACATACAACAATAACTAACGTTACACTATATCGTAGATATCAGATAGGCATTATACACTTCAGCTACTATTCTGTGGAGTATCCCTCAAGATATTTTAACTTTAATTTGTTTGAATTGACGATAAACACTAACCTAACATGCTCACCGTCAATACACAACAAACGTTATTCTAGACTCTCAAACGCTTTTGCCGTATAGTATGACGAGGGCGATTAAATGCATGTGCGCGTTGTTACTCCGATATATGCTGCTATATCTATGCTCGCTCAAAGTGTACGAAAGAGGACGACCTTCAATAATCCCAGATATCTATATTCACGGTTGCGAAGACTCGATCAACGTTGAAAAATGCAAAAAAAAAGAGAATAATGATTGAAAGAGAGAAGAGAAAGATAACGTCATGAGTATTTGTTTAGGTGGATCACTTTCTGTTGTAAGTTGGTAAGTGGAACTCAACATTAATCAATGCATATATTATTTATAATGTACGAGTGCTTTTACGTCCATGGCGAAGAAGAGCGTACTTGTCGAAATCACATTTATTCCTACATTTTGGGGCAGTTGACTTTTTGTAGTATTGCCATGTGGCATAAAAGTCAACCCTTTTGCAAATTAGCTCGATGTATAATAATGTGAAGAAAATAATCGACTCAATTATTAGAGAAAGTATAGGGTGCAATTCGTTTATTCCAACGCGGATAGAAGCACGAACAATGTACATATGTTCCTCGATGCTTTGACACTTTGGGTGAGACACAATTCACAATCGGATCGAATCACTCTTGTCATATGTATAAGACAACATTACAGATTATATGCGAGGATTCGTTAGAGATGTTTAATCGGCATACCAAACCGATAGTATATGTGCATATATAATACCTCTCACGAGGTGGACTGATTTGCGACAACACGCTCAAATTGTTCTCGTGTAGTTGTACACACATAAATTTATGCTAATAACGTTCCCCATCATTCATCATAAGTCTTGACACTTTTAGAAGACAATTATAATGGATGTCCAAAGCCTCTAACTCACAAAATTTCAGCGCGCAAAGAGACGCTGCAATCATGACGTGCAAAAAGTTTTTACTCGGAACCATTGTGAGGACAGAAAGTAAGGGTGAGCGATTTTTACTCCCATTTGATCCTTAAACGAGTTGTAGAAAATCAGGGTGCTGATTTTGCCAAGGCAACAATTACCGTTGCCAAGGCAAAATTAAGTTACTTCCTATTTTACCCTTCATAATTCCAAATATACACCCAAAATATATTTTAATCTTCAAGAAGTCCTTTCCCTTCTGCTCCCATGGCGTCCTCTACGACTCTACAATGTCTACATCATTTAAATTTTATCAACCACCACCATCTTAGGTTGTCGACGATTTACCCAGTTAACACCCCCTTGAGGTCATCTGTCCTCTTTTATTGTTCTTCCACCAGTCGTCGCAGGTAACAACCCCCGATACCACCACCCATTTGAACTCCCGTCGACCAGCGCGCATCACTCCTCCATGCCTTCCCCCGTAAAAATTGCCCCAATATAATTCTTTATAGCGAAAAGGATGATTGTTGCCGCCTCGTCCTTGCCATCAACGGTGGTCTCGGAGGTGTTGGTGTGGTTGGGATGGGCGGGGCAGGTGTAGGAAAGGGGGAAAGGGGGAAAGAGAAGAGAGAAATTAAGAGAGGGATTGTCAAATTTTATTATATTTGGGTAAATTCAGAATTAGGGGGGGCAAAATAGGCAATATTTTAATTTTGCCTTGGCAATGGTATTTGTTGCCTTGGCAAAATCAGCATCCGAAAATCAATATAATAAGCGATAGAAGTGAGTAAGGCTATTTCTATATATCATAGATATCACTAAAGATATATGGGGGCGGGGGTAGTTTGGATATATTTTCTAAATATATGTGGTGAAATTGAGGAGAGATAATGAAATAGGGTGGGACATGCGAATAAAAAATGGAGTATATGAATATATATTAAGGTGTCGTTTGGATACCCTCAAAAACTGTAGGAATTTTATTTTACTGGGAATTGAATTATCCTGAGTTGTTTGGTTACCATAAAGTGTAGGAATTGGAAATTCCCGGGCATTTCCAATTCCTCCAAAGTGTGGGAATTTAATTACCTAGGGGGGGCTTGGTAAGTAGAAATTCCCATGGTAATTGAATTCCCTTGTTCATCCAAACAAATTTCCCCAATTCCCATACTTTCTTAATTCCTAGGATTTGCAAACACATGGGAATTCCGACTTCCCGAGTGTATCCAAACGACACCTAAGACTTTTTCATATAAAAACCACACCTTGAAAGTGACTCAACAGTTCCAAACATAACGACATACTAGGTCCGGTCAAGTGGGCAACAATGAGCTAGAATATTTTTTTTGTAACAAAGCGGGATCTTGGGCCCTGAATCTCTGTGTTATAGTTCTCCATGTCACTTACCGTGTTGCTTTAATGGGTCGGATTCTGATTCTTTTGGATCGGGTCGACGTCTGCATGAGAGAGTACACACGGAGTACTCCGTACTACACAATTACTGCATAGTACTAATCAAAATCAGGGAACATGATATGCTGGTACATAATTTTCTGTCTCTTTATATTCGTATGATACCAAAAATTCTAGAATAACCGTCGGTTATCGCCGGTTACTCTAAAATATTAGATCTTAACCCTTGATTATTTAATAAGTCATCCCAACCATTCAATTTTGTTAACCATGGTTAATTATTTTTGTTAACATATACACCCTCACCACACCCAATCACACCCCCAATAAAATATTTAGTCTTTAATTCTTTTTATTCATAGAACTTGTTACCTCCATTGATCATCAATTCCATCGTCAAAACAAAAACTTGGATGAACACCATCGACAGGTGAAGAGTTCTCACCCACCGGCTACCAGCAGCCCCTCCCACGTCAACGACGGATCTCCACCGCCTCCCAACATACACCGGCACCCACCTGACATCTCTTAGATATCGATGTTTCGATTGGGCGAAGGGGTGCCGGATTGATGGTAGCGCGTAGCACGGCGGAACGCCGGCGATGATTGATCGGACTGATAATTGAAGTGTGGTGGTAGAAGACGATGGTTTTTTTCTTGTTTAAACGGGCGGAGTTTTGTTGATAAATTGCTATTTTTCTTGATGTATAACAAAAAGAAATGCCTAGAGCAAACGGTTGAAGCTTCTCCTTTACCTGTAGATCACCCAAGTTCGATCTTGTTAGTGGGAGTAATTTTTTGGTTTGGCCTAATTAAGTGCACTTTTCATTTTTCCTTTTTTTTTTTTTTTTTTTGTATTTCACATTATATGCTTTACATACTTGTTCCAATTTGGTTTGATTCAAGCAAATTTTTAATTGGTGATTGACGTATAATTTTGAGTGATGTCGAAGTGGCATGGTGTTAGTTTTGAATAAACTCAATAAAATCGACGAGTTACTATCCCATATCTCTGTATAATTTTGGGTTGCAAATGGGGCATTTATCCAATTTTTATTGGTTAAGGGTAGGGACATTATTGTATTACTATTATATAATAATTGTATCTTTACAATGGACTTGCTGGAAAAGAGAAATGAGTTACTCCGAACTGTACTTAGGGGGCGTTTGGTATGATATTAAGAATAGTAACGGAATGGAATGGGATTAGGGGTGGAGTGGTAACAAGTTCCGTTACTTTAGAAAATTTGTTTGGTTCAACTTAAAATTGATGGAATCAATCTATTGGGATTAAAAAAGTAAAAAATAAAAAAAATAAAAAATAAAACTACCCCAACCCCTTCCCCTTTCTCTCTCCTAACCTCCCCATATCTCACCCTTGCACCACCACTAAACCGCCGCACCAACCACCCACTTCCACCGGCGCCGGCGAGGACATCACCGGCTGCCTTGTACTGCGCCGGCGACTCTCCGGCACAGCCCACGCAAACCCAGCCACGAGTCATTCTCACTCAATCACGTATTCTAGCCACCCCTCCCCCTTCTCTCTCCTCTCTCCTCCCTTGCTAGCAACCACGTCTAACAGGCGAAAGGATAATTTAGGGCGTGTAGAAGGCCCACAAGAGGTGGCCGACGGTGGAAAAAGGGGTGGTCGGAGATAGTTTGAAGGAAGTTGTAGAAGAAAAGAGGAGAAAGGAGAGAGAAACTAGGAGAATGAAGGCCGCCGCGGTGGTCGCCGGAGGTAGATAGGCCGGAAGGAGACTTTCCCGGCGCGTTGGGTGGCCGGCCGTCCATCACCGTCGCGGTGGTGGTGGTTTGGCAGTGGTGTGGGTGAGGTGGGGAGGTGAGAGAAAAAAAAGAGGGGAATGGAATGGGATAACTCTAGTTTGAGAAGGGATTCATTTGAGGGGAGTGGGTTAAAGGAGGGTAATGGAGTGGGAAAAAAATCATTAAACCAAACGAATAGAATCGTAAACGGAGTTTGATTCCGTTACTTGAACTCCAAAAATCACCAACCAAACATGCACTTAATAATGCATATTATGAAATATTGGACAAAATAATAGGGTTCATGTATATCATAGAGATATGGTCAACGACAAATTCGACTAACTGAAAAATCGAGCCTATTTTGGATAAATGTGAAATGAAATGATTTATTATAAACTCGTGGTGGTCTTACATTGCTTTGATACTTTGAATGTTATCTTCTGTACTTTCGTCATGTTTGTGGGTTTAGCTATATGTACGTTTTGCAAGAACAAAACTTGTACTTATCCTTATTTTCAAATTGAAAATAGTTTCAAGAACCATTGTTAGCTTTCTTAGTTTTGGATAAAATGATTTGTTTTACGCGAGGGAGGTATGACAATCGATGTTTCGGATTCAAACTGATAGACTAAGAATTTAATAAGGACGTCTAGTTTCATACAAGTATAAGTCTCGTATCATATATATACTAGTATGTAGTATTATGAAAACAGTTATAAACTAGGTTCTGAACCGAACAATGCTAAATGCATGGCAAGTTTTATAAATTAGTTGGATTTTACATATTCTTTACAAATTACGACTTACAATAAATTTAACCTTCAATGATGATGGTGACTATTATAAAATTGTTTCCACGTTTTATCCATTGCATGTGGTAAAAACATGATCTCAAGTTCTCTCAAACAAAAAAAGACACGATCTTAAGTTCATATTGAAATCAATTAATACAAAATCGAGTAAACATTTACTAATAATAATTTAAATTATCCAACTTACAAAATTCAAGATAATGTGAAAAATTGATATATCATTGTTTTTTTTTTTTTCCATTTTTCGCACAAGAGTAGAAATATAAAAGAAGTTAAAAATTAAACTAAGTTCGAAATTTTAGAGAAACGAAAAAAGAAAATTGAAAAAAAAATTAAAAAGAAAGACGTCCAGAGGGAGGATTGAACCCTGGTGCTATGATATAAATCATAAGCTTCAACCAAATGAGATAAAGTAATTAGTTGGTAAACAATTACACTAATTACTACCAAAAATATATGTATTAATTTATATCTTTAACCATGGTTAAAATTAGTGTGACCGTCGGTGACCGGCGGTTATTCTAGAATCACTCCGTATGATACGGAGTATATTTTGATTTTCTGTCTCTTCTTGTGACAAAATAATTTTAGACGGACTTTTCGAGTAATTCATTTAGATATGAATGGGGGGAGACATTGAGTAATATTTATAGAAAACACAGTCAAGAGTTGTGTATGTCAGGTTCATGAGTCGCATGCCGTCAAGATTATGAACCTACATACTGAAATATTTCAAAATAGATTCAAGCATGTGGTATCAATCCTAATCTTTTTAGAGCACTCCATTCTTAAGCTTGTTCATTTGCAAAAGTTGGAGAAAGGGTGGTTCCACAAATTTCTAACTGATTTAAGGGTGTGTTTGACCAAACTTTTGAAGTGTTTATGTATTGTTTATGGGTCTTAGAAATTGGAAATTGGTTAAACACACAAAATTGAGAAACTGTTTCTGCATTATGAGAAAAACTTCTAGTGTAATTTTGTGCCTCAGAAGGAGAAGCTCCAATTTAGAACTTCTCCTCCAAAAACTGTTTTGAGAAGTAGTTCGGAGAAGTTGAAGTTTGGCCAAACATACCCTTAATGCTTCAATAATTTGCTTTGTTTTATTTTCATTGGTGAGTTATAAATGATTCGATCTGTATTATTGTACGTACTTCGTTGTGTTGATTACGCATGTACATAAAACTGATAAATGTAAAGCCAACGACAAGAAAAGAACACGTCGTACTGTTGATCAAGCTTCCATAATTGTGAAAGAATATTTTATGGATCATATCATATCGCAGATTTGAAACAAATGAGGAAAAATTTATTTCACAATTCAACAGAAGAGTAAAGACCGGATACCAGAGAAAGCAATAAAGTGATCAGGGTTCTAGAAAATGAAACCATCAAAAGCATTAAATAAAGATCGACTGACGCGTGCATCAGTAGTATAACTTAATTAACTTAATTAATGATGTTGATGATGAGTGGATCAATAATTACAATACATACTCCACAGGCTCCCTAGTACTCGTAAACCGATCAAGTACGTATGTGTCATAGTCGATCATGTTTGAACAACAAGGGTTGTGATAACGCATTAACGCTAGAGCTTGAGCAGCTCCTTCTGGGGAGAGGGAGCGGGACGGAAGGAGCTATTCAAACTCTGTCCATTATGGGTACTCAACAAAAACTGTAGACCATATTTAATTCTTCACCTATCCATACACAATAAGTAGAGTGGTAGTCGAAAATGCAAATAAGGATTATTACCGATAATTTGACGTGTCACTTAATTGATTGAGGGCTCAATCAAAAGATATAAACAACCATAATTTTATATATTTACAATAATCTTTCATAGTATGAGCTAGAATTTTAGTATGTACATGTTTAATTGTTTATCAAAGATTGCAAAAAATGTACGATTTTAAGTATTGGTTTTGTAACTCCCCCAATGCATAATTCACTTATATTGCATTGGTGGGTCTTGCTTTTAAGTTTTGTACTCCGTATTTGATTTGAATCATTTGATAACAATGTTTCATCCTCCCTTGGAAAGAAAAAACGGTTAATGACAGCAAAGATGAGACAACATACTACTGTATGTATAGCTAGCGTATAGACGTAAGTGAACCCTACGATTTTAAAAGTCATGGAGAAGTATATGAGACTAGATAGATGACATAGATCACATGGTGAGTTAATTATTATACCAATTTAGTAACTTCTTGTCTGGCCCGGCTTCAATTTCCTGCTTGCTTACACAAGTATTAATGTGTGCAATGAAAAGTAAAAGTAGTCATCATTGATCTTAGCTAGGCATGCTAACTTGCTCAGCTAGATGAGTAACTTCATGGCAAGTAGTACTACTATTTGTTTTGTTGCGATGCGTTGTAATCGCAATTAGTCACATCAACTCTAGTTATGCATGTCAAATAATAGTAAACCACAAATTTCGGAATTTGGTTGCAATAATATTGCATGCGTCACTAATCGGTCGAATTCAAATTCGTTTATAAAGAACTAAAGAAGCTACTATATATGAGCAAAATTTAAAATTTGAGCTTAACAATACTCACAGGATCGGAGCGCTATAGCACTCTAGTATAAGGTTCTAAGCTGCAGGCCTGAAACAGAAGGCCAAAAAAGTTTACAAAAACTCTACAATAAAGACGATGTCATCAAAAGTGCGTGGATGCAGACCATTGTCAGTTTGCACAAGCAAGTAAAAGAGATCGATGAGTAGCAGAATCCGTGTGTGATTTACATGGAAATACTACGTACTCCATGGTCCTTTTTTTTTTAGGGTCGACCCCATAGTCTAATATGCATATAGCAAAAAGAAAAAAAAAAGACATAAATGCCTGATTTCGTAATATGCTAATCAATGTCAGCTCATGTGATCACCGTCTGATCTGATGACGATGATGCTGCCTTTATGTTATGATATGATCAATTCACAACGTTACTCGATTTCAGTTGTCGTAGTCCATAAGCCAAAATAAATTTATTATCATTGACCAATAGCATAATGAAAGACCACAACACCTACAATTCTGAGTACATACATTTACTATAGTTGTTTGCTCATAATGTGTCATAATTCTACTGCAAATATATTAAATTTTACTACACAACTACATTTTTGACTACTTGTCATCTTTTATTTACTACACTTGATTACTATAGACAATTTTTCTATTGCTCACAAATAGACTCATATGATCATCCAATTATTAAGCGTTGCTAATTTGCTATCATGATTAACTTGTCACCTTAAAATTTCAGATATAATAATGTGGAATTCTAAACCCTATATATATTGGAAGGATGGATGGATTGCATACCTTTGCCCAAGGTGAGAACTCTGAATGAGGATTCTCTGTCCCATTTTGTGTACCACAATATGTACCCCTCCAATCACAAGCTTGCAAACCCACTTTCCAACATTAAAAAATTCATTTAAACTTATAATTTAATTGATTTCTAAGGATTTGATTGGAGGGGTACAGGGAGTGAGACACAAGAATGGGACAGAGGATCTCCACTCGAGAACTCTATCTACATAGATGATGATAATGATGAGCTTTAAACTGTTATTAAGGTCGGATCGATCCACGATAATTAACATAATGATTGAAATCTGATATAAGCAAGCAAAAGCAATGTAGCGTTTTGCATGGTGAGATATGTTTTGGTAAAATTCCTTCTAACTTTTGGGATTCGAATAAGGAGGAAAATTACAAACATGAAGAAAATTAAATCGAAATGGAAAGGGTATTTATAGACAATTAGCAATAATGCAACTATATATCAAGATCAAGGTAATAAAAGCAACATGCTAGAAGGATTACTTAGCTGGTTACATAGCTAATATCGAGTTGTACGGTCAAAATTTTCAAGAAACTAAGTAGTCATCGACATTGTGTAAAGATTAATGTTAATCCCGACCATCTAAAAATGTACATGTGAGTTAATAACTACTGTAATAAAAGTGTATATAACCATGTATTTTAATTTATACGATATGTATTGACATAATTTCGCATGCATAATAGCATATACTCCGTATAAACTTTGTGTATAAGGTTAATTCGATAATTAATAAGTAGGAAATGTAATTCTACATTATTTACCAAGGGTACGGTATAACGTAACTCTTGTAACAAAAAACAAAGGCTACGATTCTTTTCCCTATAAAAAGCCCCAAACAAAACTTTCTCTAACATATCAACTCCTTCCATATTCCTACCTCAAAAACAAAGTAAAATAAAATAAAAAAAAAACAATTTAAAATCCATTGTACTCATTTTGCATGCAAAAATGAGTGATCGTGAACTTGATGTGAGAACTTGTACGCATTCTACTCTTGTTTTACTCTAATTAGTGCATGAAAACCTTTTTCAGTTTTATGTCTAGCTCTAATCTTGCAAAATAAAATAAGAAATGCCAAATGTTTAGATTAGTGTAGTATAATAAAATCTCACTAGTTGTTACTGATTGTTTGTTTCATGTTTTTTTTCTCTCTCTAAGGGTATACTCTAGATATCGAAAGAAACCGGCGCAAATGTGTGCTTGAGGAGCAGGTAAAGATTCACCATACATGCACTTTCTCTTTAATTTAGTAGTTTAGATTAGATTTTTAATTAATTCGTTTTTTCAATAATACTTACTTAGCTTGTGCCCTTGTGTATGTGTTTATTCCTGGATTCAATAAAGGGTGCTCGGGACGATGAACGTGATTGGGTAGCTGCTGGTGTTGTGCCCGCTGCTGTGGGAAGTCAAGGCGATTGTTGTAAGTAATTTTCAATTGTTTTAATTGATTCTTTTAATTGGTCCGTTTCTATCATGATCTACTACTAATTACTTAAATAGCAAAGCATTGAGTTAAATGTACTTTTAGTGGCAACTAAATAAAGTCTTTATGAAGTTATGTTTAAAAATTTAAATTTTGCGACGAATCTTGTTTGCAAAACGATTATATATGCCGAATGCTAGAAATACAGTTCCTATACTATATACCCGGGGGTACTACCCCCGGGCTGACATCATGCTGACATCAGCAAAAAAAAAAAAAAAAAAACTGTTTTGGCAATTATCCAAAAACAGTTTTTTTTTTTTTTTTTTTTTTTTAAAACCCTAATATCTAGCTTCTTTCCTAATTTTACGTAACTTCTCAATTCAATTCAAAAACATATCTGAAAAACTTTCATAAAACTTTTACGCAGAGTTCTTCCAATTCATCAAGATTGATCAAGGTATGATGATATTCACTTAATATGGTACCAAAATTTATCACTATTTATAGCAATATTCCAATTTGAAGTTGTGTTGCAGTTTTATTTACAATACTCAAGATTAAGCATCAAAAGAGCTCATCAACACTAAATTTTGTACTACTCAAAGGTCAGTTTGTAAATATTAATTGAAATTCTATTTTGAACTGTTTTTACTTCTTGGAATTATACATTTTAATGTCTAATTTTGTAGAGTTCTACAAAGTTTCGGTTTTAACATGGATGCTCGTTACTTTGATACCTTAGTTTAACCTAAATGCTTATTAATTTAACGTGAATGCTTACATTAAATTTGCTCGTTAATTCTATGTGTATGCTTATTATTTCGATATGAATACTCGTCAATTTAGTGTGTATGCTCCTTAATTTGAAATATATACTCGCCAGTTCTCATTAAATTTTCTATAATACTCATTAATTTAAATATTGGTTTTTAACTTTACGTATAAAAATTTCGATGATGCTCATTACTTTTTGTTGAATACTCATACGTTCTTTAATAATGCTCATAAATTTGATGGCAATTCTTGTTAGATTGATGAGAATGCTCAATGGTGTAATGTCACAATTTTAATACTCAATGATTTTGATGTAACAATTTTAATACTCAATAGTTTAAATGGTATTCTCATTATTTTGATGTAAATACTCCTTATTTTGAACTGAATACTCAATAGTTTATAAAAGAGTTACCATTATTGATATAATACTAGTTGGTTATTAATATATTTATTAGTTTGTTGTGAATACTTATTAATTTAATGTGAGTTCTCATTGAATTTTCTATAATACTCATTAAATAATTTTTTTTAAACTTTACGTATAAAAATTTTGATATGCTCGTTAGTTTTTGTTGAATACTCATACGTTCTTAATTAATGCTCATTATTTTCATGTTTTATATAATGCTAATATGCTCATTAGATTGATGACAATGCTCGTTAGATTGATCACAATGCTCAATGGTTTGACGCCACAATTTTAATACTCATTATTTCGATATGAATACTCGTCAGTTTAGTTTGTATGCTCCTGAATTTGAAATATATATATACTCGTCAGTTCTCATTAAACTTTCTATAATACTCATTAAGTTTAAATATTAATTTTTTACTTTACGTATAAAAATTTGGATGATACTCGTTACTTTTTGTTGAATACTCATTGAATTTAATGTGAGTTCTCATTGAATTTTTTATAATACTCATTAAATAATTTCTTTTTTTAACTTTACGTATAAAAAATTTGATGATGCTCGTTAGTTTTTGTTGAATACTCATACGTTCTAAATTAATGCTCATTATTTTCATGTTGTATATAATGTTAATATGCTCATTAGTTAGATGACAATGCTCATTAGATTGATGACAATGCTCAATGGTTTAACGCCACAATTTTAGTACTCACTGATTTGCACGCCGAACTAATTTTTTATTAAATACTCATCAATTTTGCTAAATGCACATTAATATTGAATACTAGCTAGCTCATTAATTTTTTAAGTATGCTCAACAATTTTTGTGGTATGCTCGTTATATTATGTTGATAATTTAATACTGATTATTAATTTGTCAAAGTTTTATATTCTCAGATCGATAATCTAATTATATTATGTTCAATGCTCATTAATTTTGTATAGATACTCTTAGAGTTTTGTTAAATGCTCATCGATATTCTCGCAATGATACTATCTTTATATTATGTTCAATGCTCATCAATTTTGCATAGATACTCTTAGAGTTTTGCTAAATGCTCATCGATTTTAAATGATATATATATTAATTTTTTATTACAGACTCAACAAATTTGCGAAATGGACATTAATATTGAATACTTTCTCATTAATTTTTATAATATGCTCAACATTTTTTGTGATATGCTCAACACATGGATGCTTAGTAAATTTTACTACATGCTCGTTGATTCAACTGTTGATTTTTTTGCTAATCATAGATCAACACACGATTATTTCATTTTTTTTATGCAGGGAAAGGAGGTCGAACAATATCGAGGACAAGGTTCAAAGACAAGGGCTTAAATTATCTGAACGTTATTAATTTTACACATTTGCTTGTTAGTTTTCGACTAGTGCTCTTTAGTTATTTTAATGGTACATAGGACTAGGAGTACCTAATTAATGTTGTTGGGCTGCGGATGTGATCAATCAAACTCGGGGCAAACCCCAGGCCACACCGATCCTCATTCATTAGTTATTAATATATGCTCATTAATTTTTTATAATAATGTAATGCTTAAATTTACTTGCACATTGATTATGAGCAAATACTCATTTTGATATGTACCAAATCATTTTGATATGAGCTCATTACCTTTTCGTGTTAGAAAATTTACAACTACGTATTCATTTTTACTTGTAACAGATAAAGAGTCGTTAAAAACAATCAAACTAGTGCAATACTTTTATGAAAGACAAAGGAGGTCAAAGAGCATACAATTTAATAACTTGACTTGTATCAGAGCGAGACTTCACTATATGGAGTATTATGTTCATTATTTTTAGCTCAATGCTCCTTAGTTTTAGGTACATACTCGTTGATCTTCACTATATACTCTTTTGTTACATACGTATAACTTTTGTTTATGAACCTAATGGATCAATTAAATTGAAAGATAATTATACACTAAATTTTTGCGTTTTAATCAACTATTTATCATGTAAAAAGTTATGAAAAAAAAAAAAAAGAAAAACAAAAGAAACCGACTACCTGTAATTTAGGAAGGAAGCAAAGTAGTTATTAGGAAACCAAACACTTACGCATGAACCCAGAATTTTCAACCAAAAAAAAAAATAGAAAAAAGTTGATGACATCATGATGACGTCAGCCTAGGGGTATTACCCCCGGGTGTACAATAGTATTGGGCTAAGCGAACTTCCGTCCGGCCGTCCGGATCGATCCAGAACAACCTATGCTTCGGACAGAAATTTGGTTGGTATGCTTAAACTTTGTTTTTTGGGCTTTTTAGTATTGGGCTCTTTAATGTTTGAATCTCATCCCAAATCCAAACCCATAACACCAGATATAGTCACAAACCACGACTTTTTTTTCCAGATCCAAACTTTAAAGAGCCCAAACACCTATCAGATGGCTAGATCTGCTTGATTTTTTTTTTTGTGTTTGTTGGGTCGTGTTATTTTTATACTCCTATGAAATTTTTTGAGCTGGGTGTTGGAAAATTCAAAATTATGATACTCTGTACTTGATCTGTTTTATTTTATTTAATTTTTTCTACAAAATGGTGTGAATTGGTTTTGGGATGAATTTGATTTACAGTATCATTATTGTACTACATACATTAGTATTTTGATGAATGCATGCTCATATGCTTCTAATGATAGTAACTAAAAGAATGAAAGTTAAAAGAAGTTGCAGCATTTTTATTGGTTTATGATTTTTGTCGTTGGTTTCTAATTTTTTTGGGGTTTCAACTTTCAACTAGCTGCATGTTGGGCTTGGAATGCTGTTGAGGCATCTTCGGCAGAGTTTAGGTTGCACAATAGAGGAGTAGAGAGACTCTCTGTACAGGATGTGTTGAACTCAACATTTCCTAACCAACCCGGTTGTTGCGGAGGTCCAGTCGCAGTTGCTTTACAACACATGCGCGCTCAAGGCGCGTGTCTAGAGTCCGAGTGTCCTTACACTGGCATCAAGGACTTGGGAACTCAACCAGCTAGGGTATGCATACCTCCCCTCTGTTATTCATTCCGCTTTTAATTAGTTAGTTTTATTGATTAATAATGCTATTTTCAGGGCGTTAATTCTATCAATTTTTCTCAATACAGTCAATTATGTGAGTTCGGTCTAAATTGTTTTAGTTTAACTTGTTAATGTAGTGAAACTTTGAATGCTCACTACTTGTTTTGATGAAATGCCACTTAGGAATTAGATTGCTAGGGTTGATGAAATGCATTTTTGTGATTTTTGTTGTAATTAGTTGCTAATTTTTGGTAGCTTTATATACTTGACTATTTTTGGGATTTCTCTTGCAATCAGGTTGCTGTTAATTCCTGGTTTAATTTGTTGTTGTATTTGCTCACCAATTACCATTGTACTCGAATAGATTTAGTATTAATCAAACTTTGGCTAAATTATATATGGGAAGTGCCGAAGTGTGGAGTTGTACTCCCAAGTGTGTGTAAAGTTGTTAGGGTATATGAGTTTAGAAAGATGAGTTATCCCTGCCACGTTGATACTTGATATGTTGCCACAAATACACAGTTAATGGCTGATTCATTAATTACTTCCCACATCCCCTGCTTGCTTTCACCTTCATCGATTAATTGTCTACTTCTTCTGATCATTACACAGCATTTGCTTTCTTACCCCAGCCTGTCAGTTATGATATTGTCGATAGGTTTATACTGTAGTTGAGACCTTGGTTTTGGCAAATTATAATGTTTTAGATACATTTATTTTTCCTTTCAACAGGACCGTCACCGTATTGATCGTTGGGGAATGGTCGAAGATGGTGATGAGACTGTTCGAGAAGCTTGTGACAGTCGGCCCGTGGTCATCAGTATACCATATGTTAGCGGGCTATTATCTTACAAAGGGGTAAGATTGGTTAAATTTTGCTTATATTGTTGATTTTAAGTCAGTAGTTACACTTTTCTCTTACTACTACTAATTATTATTCTCTTTTCTCTTTTGTAGGGCTATTTGGATCTCTTCAAAGCCGAACAACACCATGATCCTTCCCTTTATCGTGTGTTCAGCCTTCCTGATACGCCCACGTATCATACAGTTCTATTAGTTGGCTATGGGTATTTCACCCCCGAGGCTCGTCCCCATGAAAGACTTGGCTATTGGATTATAAAGAATCAGTGGGGCGAAAATTGGGGAGTTAACGGTTACGCATATATATTGTGGAATAGTTCATCTGTTACAGTAGCGGATCGTACCCGCCCCACCCGCCGTTTAACCCAGCGACAGCAATCAGAGAGACAAGTTGGTATTTCACCCGCAATAGCGATCCTTAACCCTCCTAATTTCGCCAATCAGGTAATCATTTTATCTATGCCAAGTATCTTTGTTACGTTATTGCGGCAGTATCATTTCACACCTTCAATACTTAATCATGATCTTTACTATCTAGAATCAGAATGGCCCTCCAAGTATCGTTCAAGAAATGCAAAATTTAGAAGAATTAGAAGCCCTTATTACGGACCCTGCGAATTGGAAAAGCACGCTCATCATTCTGTTCTATGATCCAGTGTAACTAATTCATCTTTCATCTATTTTAATCAACGGCACATGTTAGGATCGTTATGCTTACATTAATTTTATTACTAACTTCTTTTTTTTTGTATGTAGGGAATGTGTTGCGGTCCACCCTCGTATAAATGAGGTAATATACATAGGATCATTTTTTTGTTCTTAATTTTAAGGAAATAACAAACCTTCAAATCAATGTAAAATTTTATTACGATAATCTTATCTAATACTACGTATATAATTGTGTAGGATTTTGACGATATAGGCGTCGCATATGAGACTGAGAGGGATGCTTTCATCTTAGCAAAGATCGATATGAGAGCTCATCCTGATGTCTATCAAACGTAAGTAAAAGTCCCCCTTGATTTGCTTCCTGTGTTTGGGTCTAAGTTTCATACTTTGGCTGTAATAAAGCTTTATAATACGTTCAAGATTAAATAATGTGGTTACTAACTAATATTATTGATGGGATGTTCCGATTTCAGATTTGAGATTAGTCCCACTGACCCCGTTGCTCTGTTCGTCTACAAGCCAAAGCGTCGTACATCTGTGCATGGAAGAAGATTCGTAGAGAGGTTCAACGGCCAGTTCATTTACGACTACATGATGCAATGGGTGGGTATCAATGAAGGCAGAAACGAATATGGAGCCTAATCGTTTATTATACGGCAGTGTGACAATACCGCATCACTTCTTACTAGTATTTTTTTAAAACAAGTTTGTTTGTTTGTGGTTTACGAGGTGATTTCACAAATTGTTTACGCGACATTGTTAGAAGTAGGTTGAGAAGATTGGTTAACAAATTGGGAGAAATTCTTCACCAATCACGGTGATTGGCAAGCCCATGCCAATCACCGATTTTGGTGTGATCTGAGCCGTCCATCTCAATCATTCATCTCCCATCATTTTTCACCCTTATCTAAATACCCCACCCCCACGTGACCTACACCAACCCACCATTTCATCTCTTTCCTCTACCACGAGCACCACCCCCTCTCCTCTGACCAGTCACCACCACCACCACCACCCCCTCTTCGCCGGAGTCATTATTGAGGCGGCCATGGTGACGCCACCCCACCCACCCCACACCGCCAAAACCGCAACCAATTGAAATCTCCCTCTCTCCTCCATCTCAAGTTCCCACATCTTGATTCACCACCACAACAAATCTCACACGAAATTCTAATCCACCGTCTATCTTAATCAATTCATCTCCCATCATTTGATCGTCGGCGTCTTCGTGGTTTTCGTGGTTGGTCGCGGGCCATATTTGGTGTTGGATTTTTTTTATTTTTTTTTTGAAATTGTATATGGGAAATATGAAATTGTATATAGAATAACTGGGATGGTATATTGGAACGGAAATGGTGGTGGTTGTGTATTTGAAGTGGTTGATTAAAGATTGATTAATGATATGCGTAGATTGTATATAGAAAGATTGGAATGGTATATAGAAGGATTGAAATGGTATTTTGAAAAGTTGAAGTTGTATATGTTATAGACACGGTGGTTCGAAAGTGGTAGTCTCCTGCCGGCGTTGACTTATCGTCGTCGGCCGATAATGATGGGGTTTGAACTTTTGATTGGTGAGAGAGTTGTGAATCTTGTAATTGGGGATATGTGTTGGATGTTTTGGACATATGGGGGTATTGCCGGAGTTGGCATGCGGACTTACTGGTGATCTTTAGTAGTCGCCGGAGGTGGCGTGTGTGGTTGCCGGACTTCACTGGTGTCCGAGTGGAGTTCGTGTGTGGTGGTGAGAGGAGAGATATGGTGGAAGTCAGTTTGGTTGGTGAGGAGAGAGAAATTTGTTTTTGGTTAAAAAAAAAAAACAGCCTTCACGTGTTTTCTTGCTTGCTTTTGTCTTCATGTGCGGTGATTGGTTTGGCTGGCCTAATCACGGTGATTGGCCTAGCCAACCTCACAAATTGGTGGGCTAGCCTTTTGCCAACTATTTATATGACGTTTTACGGGTAAGGATCCTCTAGAGTTTGTTTTTGGTAGAGTTGGTGGAGTTTACCAAAACAAGTAATAAGACAAAATAAAAAGAAGTTTGAGGGTCACAAATAAATTGTTAAAAAAATTATTCTTGCCTTTTTAGGCAAACTCTACCAAGTAGAGTTCATTTTCAACTCTAGAGGATCCCAACACACGTTTTACTAATGTTGAGAATATTTTTTTATATGTCGTTTTACATACTCCAAGGCATTTTCCCTCCACTTTTGCATTTATGCACAACTTCTCATTAACGTTATAAAATTCTCAATGAGTTTTTAAGGTGGAAGAAGAAGTTTTCTCTTACATTAGCCGAATGATGCTCACTTTTTTCTATTCTCCGTGACTGATTAAAACATTCAAAATGCATTTAAGTTTTCATTACTCCGTATTTCCGTGTGAAAAATGCTAAAACATCATATAATAGTTTTTTTTTAAAGAAAACGTCACATCTTAGTTTGCCGAGGGAGTTAATATTATTATTATTATTATTATTATCATATGTTACTACAATTATTATTATTTAATAACTCTTGGGGCTAGAATTTATAATCTTTGAATTAGTTGTGTTGGGTCTAATGCTTTTTTGGCCTAATCTCGCCCCAATATAAACTCATTGGCCTAGGCCTCATGCTTTTTTGGGGCCTAAGCTGTACACCAGTACACGTGTGCCCAAGCATGGGAACTAGCTGGGTCGAGCATATGTCATTTTCCACCCTCTAATATAGCACCGTCATGCTACTCATGCCAATATGTCACTAGTTTGCTGGCCCTGATCACGCTCAGCCTAACTATTTATATTATTTATATTTGTTTTTATAAAAAATAAGAGTTTATTTGGTATCGTTTTCTATTTTCGGTTTTCTATTTTCTTAAGCTAAGGGCCTGTTTGGTATCGTTTTTGTTTTCAGTTTTCTGTTTTTTTTTTAAACCAAATTCCCGTTTTTGAAAACCAGAAAAAGTGGTTTTCAGTTTTCAGTTGTCAGTTTTCAGTATGTCTATTATAGAAACATATAATTAAATTTTATTTTTGCAACTTATTTAACTAAATTTTTTACACATAAAAAATAAAAAACTGAAGACGGCAGTGATAGCGAATGGACCCTAAAGTACCATTTTTGAAAAGTTGTCAGTTTCATTTTTTATGACTATTATGGAAACAAATTTGTTAAATTAAACCTTTTACACAAAACCAAAAACTGAAAACGACGGTGATTTCGTACAAGCCCTAAACTTTCCTTTTTGTTAGACCGTGCACATAAATATCACGTATTAAACTATGTTTAATGTATGAAAAAAAATACTCCGTGCTCCGTGGTTAGAGTGATTGGTATAACTTCAAATTACTAGTCTAATTTTATTCTGTTGTCAAAAGGACCAAATCGAAGGCAAATGGCAGGCAGCTAGGATAACACATCTTGTAAAAACACATGACTACAACACCAACGCAGCTTAATGCCAAAGCGTTACAGACGACAAACTTAAGTAAAATACGCTTGAAGTATCTTCTGACTTTGTGACAATCAGATGCTCCAAGCTAAGTAAAAGATATACTCCGTAGCTTTTCACAGGCAACCCACATTGAAAACCTTCCCATGATTAGGTAAATCCGGGGTGGATTAAACATTTAGACCTACACGGTCATACTGTAAATACAATCCAAATACCAACTACAACATACACCGTTATAAGCAACATGGAAAGTACCGAAAAGAAACAAAGATAAGAGAGAGGGAGTGGAGATAGTGGCAGAACTCATTTTCTGCAGTTGATAAATATAACCATAATATTAGAGCTGTAACAGAAAATTAACTGATATGGGCTTTCATATTTTGTACATTCTTGGCTTGGTCCGACTGAGCTGGTGTTCAGAGCTAGTACGTAGAGTCCACTTCTAGTAAACAGCCTCAGCAAACTTGTAAAAAAAAAAAAAAAAAAAGAACATTTCATTACACATTTGCACATAACAACTTGCAGATAGATCAAATTGTATAGAAGCAATTACTTACAATCACTTGTCTTGGGAGCGACGGTCCAAAAAGAACTTCTTCCTCGCTTTGTTTATATATGGCATCTTTTCCTGAAACAATTATAAGATAGTTAGTCCAACAGCCACATAATCACGAGAACTGTCCGACAACTTCTTACTGTGCCAAAAACCTCTCAATTTACACTAGGTTTTTTGAAGCTGACGGTGTTTCTTTATGATCCATTTTATAGCTAAGAATGTTAACAAAGAAGCTGAATCGATTTTCGTAAACTAGATCTGGATCACTCAAGAGTCAAGACTGACCAGATACAGCCTACGGTATTGAGTTATTGACACAGTAGATGGAGACAAGAAAAATAGATGTTCATAAGTTATAGGTGCAAAAGGCATCATCCGAAGGCTCACTCACTCATCTACAATCGTTGTTGTATCTATTTTTCCCACACCAGCATTCTCAAGAGATGTTAGATACCTTAAAAACTTCATGTTGACAGAGCAAAACAATACATTTTGAATCGTCTTCTAGATGAGCAAACATGCAAATGACTATAGAGTAAAAGACCTATCTTACATGGTCTTACATGGTATGACGGATGTGAGCATATAAACAAACATATATTTGCGTGGTTCAAAAACAATTTGTTAGCTACATCCACATGCAGAAGATCAAATTTAAACTATAAGAATAGAATACAAGATTTACATAGTTCCCTACCATTTCGTTAGCTACGTCCACACGTAAAGGTCAGATTTAAGCTGTAATAACAGAGACACAATGATGCCATTTGAGTTTCTTGAAAATAACTAGGCATTACCAAAATAAGAGTTCATTTACTCATGATTCATGAATAACTATATAGGCAAAATACCCGCCATAGTGGTTCAAAGTGGGTCTCACACATATAGCCATATGGGGTCGGACTGTGAAAGCAAATTCAAGGTGTATATTAAACCATCTAAATTACTTTGTCTCTCAAGCTTTAGAGTTTTATGTCCTGCTTACTCACCTATTTCCTCAGGTCGGAAACAAGATTCTCCACTCTAACTTAACATAAGTCTCAGGCAGAAAGCAGGTGAATGAACATTACTATTGGTCTTATTTTTGAGGTTTCCAAGCCGGGGCAGAACATTTTGCAGGGCCTCATCTAAGAAGTATATACAGCCAATGGAGGCTGGAGGATTAGTATCAAAGAAACTTTAAGTTGGAAGAATGCTACGATTTCTAAAGGTCATACAGGAATATGCCAGCGAAATAAAAGGAAAATCAACTTAGGTTAACTGTAAAACTTGAGGGATGTTGAATAATATCTAATTGCTTGTGGGATAAGAGCAAATATTCTAGGTGAGAGGCTGCCTAATGCATATCGCAGAAGATGCAGTGGACGAACATTCTACATAAATTTCACCAATAATAATTAATATTCACCCACAAAAAATGACATAGTTTAGTTCATGATTAAGCTTATGATTGAAAGGGTTAGTAAAGACGCGAACTGACAAGCAGGATTAATAAAAACAAAAACATATGCAAAGAGAAAAGCTTGTGAAGAGGAATATCATAGAATTTTTTCACTGTTCCTGATTTCAGTGAACAGCTGGAAATTGAGCCAAACAGGTGCTTAGAGGTAAAATGTGATAAAGAGAATAAGACTTGTAAGAAACTCACCATAAGTGACATTGGCCTCCACTTTTTTGAAGCGACTTTTTGGACCTGATCATATTAATAGAGTAAGAAACACAACCGGAAACAACAACAATAAACTTATGCATTGGAGGCCCAACTTACCCTCACGTATTTCCAACTTGGGTTCTGCTCCCGGATTTCCTTACTTAAATTAAGTCAAGAAAAAAACTCAGTGTTAATAATTAAGTCTACTCACGAGATAATAAGGCATGGGGGATCAGAAAGAGCTAAGTAGTGAGGTTGTTGAAAAGAAACGTAAACAGCAAGATAACTTACACTAAAAAGCGAAAACCATTAGTCAGAAGATATTTGTTTGCAGGGGCAATAGCTTCAGGGTGACGACTGGAACAAGGATAGAAAACGGTTAAGGTTTCACACAAAATTAATGCAGCCATAGATAATTTAAAGCAACATAAATCCTATAGTACTTACAAGCCACCACGTCCTTCTTGGCCATCAACTTTAACACGCCGTCGCTTTCGTATCGCTGGATTATTCCATTGCCTATATTTCTTAGGTAGTTTTGCAATAATCGCGCTGATTTTCTCCCGCATCTGTTTAGCTACTCAACATATTTGCAATGAAATCAGGTGTTATTTGGCATCACAACTCAATAAAACACACGAAGATACACAAACTTTCTTTCGCAAACCCCCCCCCCACACACACACACACACACACACTTTATGCAGTCTTATATATGTATGCAACCTCTGATTGTGATGTATCAAAGTGAAGGCCTTAAACCTCGGCAAATACAAGCAGTGAAGCATACGGAGAACATCGCAATATGTCGAGTTCAATAGATGTGATTAGAACGGAAGGAACATGAACAATGTATAATATAGAGCAAAGAAACTGACATAATTGATCAATGGTCGTAAAAATGCACGAGACATTGCAATTCTTAGGAATGTTTATAAGCCATATTTCTCCGAGAACAAACAAGGTTGGCTGATTAATCTATATAGAAAAAATACAAGTGTATATAAAATTACCTGATTGTTTGCTGTCTTTGAATTCCCTACAGAAGATAAACTCCAAATACGCATCGGGTACAGTAGCCCATATTTTGGCTCTGTATACTTTTTCAACATTATCATTCAGATCAACCGCAGTGAAGGTAAGATAGTAAATGACCCCTTGAACTAATTGGATTGTCACTTTAACAAGATGTGTAAACTTGAGAGGTGCGCCGCCCTACCCATATATGAAAAAAACGGAAAAGATGACAATCCAAGTTTAGTCAACACCCTGAAGCTATTGCTCCTACAAACAAATATCTTCTGACGAATGGTTTTCGCTTTTTAGTGTAAGTTATATATCTTGTTGTTTTTCTCTAGTCCTTTTACTGTTTTTAGTCTAGGTGGTTCAGGTTTGAACCCGGCTCATTTTCTTGAGTCGGGCAATGCCTGGTCTGTGTACTAGTACTTGTTCTAGTTCTTGTAATCCCCCCTTCCCTTGTTGTATCCTTTGTCAAAAAAAAAAAATATATATCTTGTTGTTTACGTTTCTTTTCAACAACCTCACTACTTAGCTCTTACTGATCCCCCATGGCCTTTTTATTTCGTGAGTAGACTTAATTATTAACACTGAGTTTCTTGACTTAATTTAAGGAAGGAAATCCGGGAGCAGAACCCAAGTTGGAAATACGTGAGGGTAAGTTATTAGGCCTCCAAAGCATAAGTTTATTGTTGTTGTTTCCGGTTGTGCCTCTTACGTATGGGTGAGGATCCCCTAGAGTTATTTTTTGGTAGAGTTGGTAGAGTTTGCTAAAACTAGTAATAAAACAAAATAAAGAGAATTTTGAAATGCACAATGAAAATGCAAAATAATTAATTCTTACCTTATTAAGTAAACTCTACATGGTAGAGTTTATTTTCAACTCTAGGGGATCCAATTCCCCTATTAATACGATCAGGTCCAAAAAGTCGCTTCAAAAAAGTGGAGGTCAATGTCACTTATGGTGAGTTTCTTACAAGTCTTATTCTCTTTATCACATTTTACCGTTAAGGACCTGTTTGGCTCAATTTCCAGTTGTTCACTGAAATCAGAAACAGTGAATTTTTTTTTATGATAGGCCTCTTGACATACAAGCTTTTCTCTTCGCAAATGGTTTTGTTTTTATTAATTAATCCTGCTTGTTAGTTCGTGTCTTTACTAGCCCTTTCAATCACAAGCTTGATGACGAACTAAACTAGTTCATTTTTTTTTTTTGTGTGAATGAATATTATTGGTGAAATTTATGAATAAATGAACTCTTATTTTGGTAATGCCTAGTTATTCTCAAGAAACTCAAAAGGCATCATTATGTCGTCTCTGTTCTTATACTTTTCGCGTGGATGTAGCTAGCAAATTGTTAGGGAATCATGTAAATCTTGTATTCTGTTCTTATAGTTTAAATTTGATCTTCTGCATGTGGATGCATGTAGCTAACAAATTGTTTTTGAACCACGCAAATATATGTGTTTGTTTATATGCTCACATCCGTCACACCATGTAAGACCATGTAAGATCGGTCTTTACTCTATACTCATTTGCATGTTTGCACATCTAGAAGACGATTCAAAATGTATGGTTTAGCTCTGTCAACATGAAGTTTTTAAGGTATCTAACATGTCATGAGAATGGTGGTGTGCAGTGGCGGAGCCAGGAATAAAAGTTGGATTGGGCCGAAACTTATTTATCGGAGTTGGGGTGGGCCAAATGCTACGATTTACGAATTTTTAGCTAGTTTTTCAGTAAAATAGGCAAAAAAATTCCGATCATCGCAAACCTGGGGCGGGCCGTAGCCAGGGTAAGCCCCCCCTTGCCTCCGCCCCTGGTGGTGTGGGAAGAGGTGTAATAGATACACCAACGATTGTAGATGAGTGAGTGAGCCTTCGGATGATACTTTTTGCACCTGAAACTTATGAACATCTATTTCTTTGTTAACATTCTTGACTAGAAGATGGATCATAAAGAAACGCCGTCAGCTTAAAACGAACTAGTGTAAATAGAGAGGTTTTTGGCACGGTAAGAAGTTGTCGGACAGTTCTCGTGATTATGTGGCTGGTAGGCTAACCAGGGGCGGAGCTAAGGAGAGGCTTACTACTCCGTATAAAATGTCGAAATTAGCACTCCGTATAAAATTAGTCAAAAATTAGAAGAATATCGTAGTATTTGACTCACCTCAACTCCGAAAATAAGTTTTGGCCCAGTCCAAGTTCTAATCGGCCCCACCACTAACTCACTAAGGCTAACTATCTTACTTACAACTGTTTTCAGGAAAAGATGCCACATATAAACAAAGCGAGGAAAAAGTTCTTTGTAGACCGCGGCTCCAAGACAAGTGATGGTAATTAAGTAATTGCTTCTATACAATTTAATTTATCTATCTGCAAGTTGTTATGTGCAAGTGTGTAATAATGAAATGTTCCTTTTTTTTACAAGTTTGCTGAGGCTGTTTACTAGAAGTGGACTCAGCGTACTAGCTCTGAACACCAGCGCAGTCGGACCAAGCCAAGAATGTACAAGATATAAAAGCCTGTATCAGTTCATTTTCGGTTACAGCTCTAATATTATGGTTATATGTATCAACTGCGGAAAATGAGTTCTGCCACATAATCATCGCAAGGTTTTCAATGTGGGTTGCCTGTGAAAAGCCACATCTTTTACTTAGCTTGGAACATCTGATTGTCACAACAGAAGAAGATATATACTTCTAGCATATTTGGTCATCATTACTTGCAGATTTTTGCTGCATCTCAAGATTGCGGACTTTAACGCTTTGGCATTAAGCTGCGTTGGTGTCGTAGTCATGTGTTTTTACTAGATGTGTTATCCTAGCTAATTGCCTTCGATTTGGTCCTTTGGACAACAGAAGTTAGGACTAGTAATTTGAAGTATTGACGTATTGTCAATCACTCCAAATACTAGTTAGGATTATTGGCGCTTTTTACGCACTTTTGCCGGTGGTTATTTTCATTGGGTAATGACTTTTACACGGGGGAATCAACTTCCTATTTCCAATCATGAGATAACGTGAAAGATAAGATTATGGTTTTTTAAGCGTGTACTTGCCTGCCATATCGAACGTTCTCTAGTCATAGCTCAACTATTATGATTATTATTATTATTATTATACTAGTTTGCATGCCCGTGCCACGCCCGTACTATCTTATCTTATATATTTATAAACGAAACTTTTTTCGTGGGCATTGAAGAGGTCTAGAGCCATTCGAATTTTCTTAGAGCTTCTGATGAATAAGGAATTAATTTATGTTATGGAATTGTTGTTATACCAAATGTGAGTTTTTGGTAATCATATATAAAATCCATATACTTATGGAAATGTAGTATACCATATGTAGGTTTATGGTAATTTTGAAAAGATCCATCAATATAAAAGTTTATTTCTGAAGTTATGGTAAGATAGTAAGTCAAGGCTACATTTAAATATAAGAAAAAAATATATAACATTTCTTACATTTTGGTAAAATATAAGAATCAAATGTTTTTTTTTTTAAAATGCTTCTGGTGAATAAAACCATTTATAAGTTTATTTAGCGTAGAATTTGCTGACAATATGGATAGTCAAAAGCAACAAACAAAACAGAAAATTAATCACGATATGGTAAGATAATATAAAACAATTTTTAGTTATTGCTATCGGGGAGTTCACATGAATAAGTTAAAAAAAATTGAAATTTGAGAAATAATGACTGAAAATTGGGAAAAAATGAATGAAAATTGGAAAATAATGAGTGCAAAATGAGAAATAACGAGCAAAAATTGGTTAACAATGACTGAAAATAAATAATGATTCTAAAGTGGTATATAATAATAAGTGAAAATTGAGATATAATGAGTGAAAATTAAACAATAATAATGACTGAAAATAAATAATAATTATAAAGTGGTACATAATGAGTGAAAACTGGAAATAATGAATGAAAATAAATATTGACTATAAAGTGTTATATAATGAATGAAAATTTTGAAAATTAATGAGTGAAAATTGGTAAATAGTGAGTGAAAATATATAATGACTACAAAATGTTATATAATGAGTGAAAATTGGACCGGGGGGTAAGAAACAAAACAAAATACAAGATGACCTAAAAGAAACACATAATTAAGATTTTTTTTTTGTTTCGGTTTCGTAAGTTATGATATAAAGTTATTTGGATTTATTTAAATTTATTTAACTTGCACCAAACTTATTAGATTTGAACTAATATAAATTCATTTGGAGTCAAGTTTTTTTACAAGAATCATTATAGTTGCAACGACTTACTCTCGTGATATGAATATGGTAAAAAGAATAAGTTGAATCATACAAAATCTTACTAACACACATCAAGTGTAATAAGCTTAGAAACCGGTATACAATATAGGGAACAAATTCGAAACTGAAAGTTATTGTATTCAATACCTTTATCTTAATCATTATAGCACAACCTCTGTCAATTTATTATTATATCTTGCATAATTTGTGTTCAGTTTTGTTTAGTATTCATCTGTATACTTTTGTAATGAAATATAAACACGTAAGACGATAAATGTTGGTAAAAGTAATCAAAGTAAATGGTTTTATGAAAAAAGTTAATTAATTAGTTAGAACATTAATGTCATGTAAGTATATAGTGAGAGAACTTTGAAAAATGAATTCAGTAGTTCTAGATGAATGGTAAGTTTATTTCGTTATTACTTTAAAGAAACTTTATTTAACTACAATAATCATAATATTTTTCGTAATGAAAAGTGCCTATATATATAATATAAAATTTTGTTAATGTCACCGTGCAACGCACGGGGTTCAAACTAGTATATTTATATTGTTGACTTATCTTTGTTCTAATAAATTATCATAATGATTATTTTCTATAAATTAGCTAATACTGTACTATATTACTCTATGATAATTTATTACCATATCCCAACCGATAATTGTATTTAATGTTATTTTTATGTTCTATCAAATTAATGTATGCAAAGTGTCCACATAGGAAAGACTTGGTTCCTGGTTTTAATATATGGGTCCGGTTCTCATGAGAACACTAGTTCCCATGAGAACCATGAGAACACCCCCAATATAAGCTCAAATAAAATATAAAAAACAAAAAAAATTAATTAACTAGTTTTCTCTCACCTCCCCTCTCCCCGACCTTCCCTTTTCCTCCACTCGACCCCACCCCCGAACCACCATAGCCCCACCGCCGGCCAGACGCAACCACCACCTCCACCATTGAAACCACCACCACCGGGGTCGGAACACTCCCGCGACCCAAACCCCCCTCCCCCTCGACCCTCCTCCACCCTCCTCTCCCTTATCCGACCCAAGTCCCCACCCCTAGCCGCCTACCCAACCACCGCATCGAACCACACCACCTCAAAATCGGGAGCCTACACCACCATTAGGACGACCGTCGTACGGCGAGCCGGAGCCCCCACCACTGCGACACCACCTCCTCTTCTCCGTCCACGAATTCCTCTCTCTCCCAATTTTCTCTCTCCTCCAAATTACATGATTTGAAATGCACAATTACCTTATTCGAAATGCACAATTACCTTATTCGAAATGCACAATTACATGATTCAAAATGCACATATACCTTATTCGAAATGCACAAGTACATGATTCAAAATGCACAATTACATGATTCAAAATGTACATTTAGAAAAAATTAAATGCACATTTACATGATTTGAAATGCACATTCTGTTGGTGGTGCGACGGTGAGGAGTGGTGGCCAGAGTGCGTCGGTAGTAGCCGGATTCGTGTTGTTCGTCGTCACCGGAATTTAGGCGTTGTTGGCTGTGGGAGAGTAAAAAGAGAGAAAAGTGAACAAATTGGGGGTCGCGGGGATGGGAACAAATGGTGGCGGCGTGAGGCTGACTCCGCCGCTCGTGGTGGTGGGATCGGACGCCGGAGGTGGGGTAGCTTCGACCAATGGTCGGTGGTGTGGAAGGTGCTTGGTTGATAGAGGTGGGCTATGGAGGGTGAGAGAATTTGGGGAAGTAGGAGACGGGGTTTCTGGGTTTGGGTTTTGTTAAGTTTTTTTTTTTTTTTTATCTTTTAATCTCATCCATTGATCTATCTAATCTAAGGGTTAGATAGTGTTCTCATGGTTCTTATCTTATGAGTTGTTCTCATATGAACCAAAGTCTTTAATATATAGTATTAGATGAATGCAACGTGAACAAAAATAAGAGAAACAACCTGTCACCTCATATTTCCGACCCCTACCCCTACCCCTACCCCATCGGCTCAAATTTCGGACCCCCCACTCTAACCCGGTTAACTCAGAATTCCGACCCCCCACCCCTTCCCGTTGACTCAAATTTTGACCCCTCCAACTCCATTGTCAAGCTCAAAAATTTGACCCTCTTTTTTACTACCCAATAACATGCATATCCGTAGTTTAACAATCTTTTTTACTACCCAATAACATGCATATCCGTAGTTTAACAATTAAATTACTGTGGATCAAGGATTAATGGGCCTGTCTCTCACACAAGAGAAGAAAAAAAAAACTCGTTTGGGGACCTTAGGTAAAGTGGGAAGTATATAAACAGGGTTGGTGGTCTGATGTACTCACAACGATGGCAACAATGGCGAGTGGTATGACTGCTGCTAAAACTGATTGCATCTCTAAGATGATGAATCCGAATCCGAATCCGAAACCCAAATTTAGAAGACCTCAAGAAGAGGTTAGATTCGGATTCGGATTCGGATTGTGGAAGAAGAAAAGCCCTAATTGGCCATCATTATCCCTCATCACTAAATATAGTAACAAGTCTGATGTTGGATCTTTGAGTTCATGTGCATCCAAGGAACAGGAACAGCGAGAGATGATCGAGTATCTCAATCTTCGCTCCAGTAGACAGCGAACCGTTCCAGTCATCCAGGTACGTTTATTTATTTATGTAAGGTGGTTTCCCATAATATTTCCTAGTTTAATTTTTATGTGATATCATATGTATCTCGTATCATGTTGTCTAATTATATGTGTCAGATATAGAAAATCTAATATCAGACAGAATTTGATTCAGCTTTTGTTAGAAGATAACAATGGGCTTATTTGGAACGAGTTGAAGGAGTTATGTGACAAATTCTGTTCATCCAATGAATCTAAGCCGACCTCCAAATCGTTGTTAGAGATAATGCAGTTGTTGTTGAGGCATGATAAAAGTACAATTCATCGCAAAATAGAGCTTATCGAAAGGTTTCGGCCGCCAGACCATGAAAATAAATCATGGCTTGCCTCGTGCTATGAGGCTGAGTATATGGTAGGAGTTATTAGAATGATTGGAAAATTGTTCAGGCTGTTGAAATGGGGCCGTAATTCTAGCACTGTCTTCATACGGCTTACGACATACATCAATAATGCTGATGTCTGTATGGAGGAGTTTAGAAATTGCTTAGCAGAACATGAAGATACTGAGGTCGACGTTGATCAACTCTTCTCCCAAGTCTGCAAGGGTGATAACATCGCAATGCTTCTAAGTAGCACTATTTGTCTGCAACCCAGAGTACTTATATATGCATCTGCCAAGCATGACTTCGATGAGAGCCCTCTTCCTTTCATCTTTGATTCCGCCCGTGATCTGATCGACCTTTGCTGTGAACCGGATGATTTCATATATCAATTGCACTAGATAACTAGATACTGGCGTGTTAACATTTTCCTGGGTTCGGCGGATGACACTGTTCAATGTATAACCGTATTCGCAAGTTTACCATGTCCACAATTCGCATGTTTAGGCCTTGAAATAGATTCGCATGTTTACCATGTCAACAATTCCTTCTCATCACCCTAAATGATAATATCACTATAAGTCGTGCTAAGACACTCATTGAAAGTAGACGTGCCATTACTACTTTCATGACCTACGATCAACATGCTGATTTAGATACATTCGGGGAGTCGAAATTCCCATTAACTTGCAAGACGTAGGAATTAAGAAAACATAAGAATTGGGACAATTTTGTGTGGATGAACAAGGCAATTCAATTCCCATGGGAATTTTTACTTACCTAACCCCCCAAAGTAATGAAATTTCTACACTTTGGAAGAATTGGTCTCTGTATAACCAAACAACTCAGGAAAATGAAATTACTATGGAGTAATGGTTATACCATACTCCCTCCTACCCACTTTTATTTTCCCCTTTCGAAAACTGTTTTTGAGTAGTCATGTTCGTAGCTACTTCTAGACCAAATGAATTGTTCACTTGTTGAAAAAGTTGAAAAAAGTTAAAAAGTGTACCTCAACTACAGCAACGGTTCCCCTGTAATGTCGTGGGCTATCTTTAAACTTACCGGCTAATGCTGGATCTTGATTCAAAAGAGTGTGTTGGTCGGTGGTGCCTGAGTTGGTGCAGGAGCGGCGAACAGATCGGATTTCGATTGGAGAAGGGTAATTCTTATTAGGGCTCATGTTTACTGACAACAAATTAGGCTTCTTTTCGTCCCATAATTTACACTGGACATGCTGATACCCTACGGGTTTAGGATCGACACTGGTTGCGGTGGCAGAGAAAACCGAATTCATTGTTATACGGGATGAGGCAACACCGGACGCCATGATTATCTGTGAACAAAACCCCCACCCAAAAGTATCCTAGTCTTTTCAATAGTAATCAAGTTTATTGGTTCGTAAAAATCATGGGCTTATTCTTCGTCATTATTTGCTACACTTATGGGCTTTTCGATGTAGTTTGGTCCATAGACCTTTTTCGTGCGAGCGTCGTTATAATTACGTCCCACCTTTTTAACGATAGTATTGACTACGAGGGCCGGGAAATCGAACGCTCCGTTCGATTGAATTGTGCCGAACGTAGGGGTATATGCGCCATTTTAAGTCAACTTTTAGGGACAAAATTGTCCGTTCAGCTCATAAACTTACCCCAACTAGTCATCACCCAAATACTAACTGACTACAACCGGTCAACACCTCGCACAACAAGTCAACTCACCAATTGTCATCAGATAATCTTTAAAAGATAAAATAATGAAATGGTGGCACGTGATTGGAGGGGTACACGGAGTGGGACACGAAAGTGGGACGGGTTATCCGCACTGCTTGTCACCATTGAAAGTGTAAAATCTTGGGTTAAATTGCTACTTTCGCTCTTTATGTAATTAAAGAACAATATGTATTCTTACAAAGTTACAATGGCTATCAAGACTTAGTAGCTATTGTAGAATTGATACTAATTAGGGAAATCCACCTGTTGAACGCTAAATTTAAGTGCACTTATATGAAATGTCCGTTTTCAAGAGCACTTAAATTAGACTGACCGCGATGAACTAAATGCCATATAATAAAAGTACTGGAAAGTAAAGACAAAGAGAGGATCCTTGCAAACTTGAAACCTAACTCTTTATTTGAAAGTAGTGTCAGGCTTGATAATGAAGAGTCAAAGAAGATATGGGATCAATTACCTCCATACCTTCTATCTTCACCATGGAAAAGGAAAAAAGTTACTCTAAAACAGGTACTGCTCGTGATACGGGGCGAGGATACCTGATGTACACTAAGATAGAAAAAAAAATAAAGACTTTGTTGTTGTTGTTTGATCGATGATGCTTAAATGCTACTTTATTCGGTGCTATAAATAGGATATCTTCTCGGCAGTTCCTTGAACTCCCATTATCTTTTTTGGTTATGGGATGAGACGTTTGTGGGCGATTTATCACATCTCTCTTACTACTCCAACTGCTTTCGAGTTTGCGCCCATTACTTGATTTGAAACAAAGGTCTATCGCTTGCTGCCAGCCCAATTCAGAGTTATGACTGATTGGGCTTTTCCTTCTCTTCGACACATTGTGTAAACTAGACTTTTTACGTCGGGCGAACCCTTTTTCCATCGCTAAAACAAAAATATTTTTGTCAGTAACACCACCAAACGTTTGTACACTGGAGTCAGAAATTGTAGAACTTCCTGAAAACGGTCCGACGAAAAAACTTTATTTACTTCGTATTTGAATGCCGCCAAAACGGCGGTAAACGAGAACCATGTTAAAAGTGACACGTGTCACCACCAGGAAAGTAGACACGTGCGAAGATGTCGCTATATATTTGTGTACTACGGGAGACAGCACGTGTGCAAGGGGCCCGAACTCTCTAATGTCAGAACCACATGATCAAACAATTGAATGCGCCGTATATGGACACGTGGCATGTTCCTTAGTTCCCGGAGATTATGGTAGTTATCAGTCGCTAATCACGCTTAGACGACGAGACCTCAATGTTTCACGTACGGATCCATATACAATGTATATATGCGGCCCATGAGTGCCATAAGGCTTGGTGCATTTGAATTTGAAACGACCCGGTTACTTAAGCGCGCGTGTTGCATATGTTTGAATCAAGGATATACTCCATGAAGTAGCCTATTTAACTCCGCCAATATCAACACCGTAATAAACATCAATGAACACTTAGTTGTTTTGTATAACAAAAAACATGAACAAATGCCGGTAGAGGTTGTTAGATTAGTTTCCTTTTTGGTTCAAGCCGAGTAGTGTAAATTTATTTACACCGATGTTGATGATAGTTTATTACTCCTACCTCATTTGAGCCAAAGTTCGTTTCAATTTATCTTCATACATCATCAGATGTGTGTCTTAAAATGTTCCCTCGTTGAATTATACCTCAAACAAGGACCACACGTTTGTGAAATCCGGTTCCACGAGCTACCATCTAACTACCCATACCCTGCTCAATACATCCAAATTAAAAGTTGCCATTGAATTATATATGAAGGTGCACTTTTTTAAAGTTACATACGTACGCTATATTAAGTGCCAACAACAAAATAATAAAACAGATTTACTTGACAAACAAATAAGTTGAGGCCCGGAAATCTATTTCGGTTAATGTGACGTAAGTTTGGCGAGATACGAGTGTCCCCATAAATCTATGTGAGCATAGTTTTTTGGTTGTAGTCGGACGGCCCGTACTCTATACCACACAAACGAATCATTTTTACAACAAATTGCTTGTAAACTAAACTATCATACTCTCAAGTCTCAATGTGTGATTATATGAGAGAATTAGGATTCGACTAATGGTAGGGGAATCAACCTGCCTTGGCTGCCTAAGGGTTGTTTCGAATTCTAATTGTCATATCCGTCTGCCGCGGCATAAGCAGCTCCTACATATATACGAGTAACAAAAACTATATGATATTGATCGGATTTATTAGTTTCTAAGATAAGTGTATATACACAACTACATACACAAGCTATACAATAAATTGATCAGTCAAAGTTAAACTAATTTGAACATTATTATATGACCAACGCAACTAAAGTTATACGCCCCCTCAACATTACTCCTTAATTAATTAAAAACAATTAATCGTGAGTGAATAGTGACTGTGGGACTCTGTGATTATCAAATATAGCCTTCCGCTGGATACTCATATGTCAGTAGATCTTCTTCTTCTGATTTTGCAATCAGCCCCAGATGTACAAAACAACAAATTGGTGGTTATTCGGTAACCACTTCAGTTATGCATCTTGTCGAAATGCCTATTTGCTCGCTTTCATTTCTAAGGAAATGTAAACATGGATTTTTATATAATGAAATTTCGTTTATGTGAGAAACTTCTTTCCTAATGAATAAGACGTCGGTACTAGTTCAAAGATCTTTGTTTTCTTCGGGTTAGATCAAATGATAAATCGGTTTCTAGCGTGAGGCCTGACGATTCATAAGCTTTGGCAATATCTTCGCTCTAGGCATTTTGCTCATAACATTACAAATTTACCGCATTTTCGTGATCCCAATGCAAATCTTACAAACAATAATTTAGTAGCAATTGTTCAAGAATTCAGGCTTCAATTCAATGTAGCATTAAGTAAAGCGCCCATTATGCCACTAATTTAAGATAATCCATTTATAAGCTTCATTATCTCGCAATAATGATCAAAATACGACAAGCAAATCGAATAAGAAAATGGCGATAATTTGTAATCATATAAGTAGTGCATTACTGAAATTTAGGCATTATCACTTGACTTGAGTAGGAATTATTGGCGCAAAGCGCAAATGCTTGCCTAATATCTCCGTGATTGGCTCAATGCCGAGAGCTTCCTCTGATCTTCCAATTTTCCAATTTTATTCAATGTCTAATCAAACATTTGTTTTGATGTCGCAATTAGTCCCTAACCCGTTTCTTTCGAAACAGTACTCGAGGCTTCTATTAGTCTAGATGTGTTACGAGGCTTATGAGTTATGATCATTTTGAAACTAGTTAACTGTTTGTAACTGAGTTGTGAAAAGTATCCACACCAATATATTAAATAGACGAACAATTTTACTCGACTTGCAAATGGATGGTCTACAATCCCTCTAAGGATGAGGAATAATGCGACTTCTCCCATATTGTTGTTTTTAACAAATAATGTTGCATAATTCAATTGGTCGTTTTTCTTTTCTTCCCCGCTCCGCAGTCCCCACAATCCCAACTACTCCGACGAAGCAAAAAGTGTAAATTGAACAAAAGACAAGCTTAATGAAACTTTAATCGGTAGGCAACATATATAATAGTGCATGCGGTTTCACTTTTTCATGTAATGTCTTACGTACGCTATTACAAGTAGTTTAATATCAATGTAGCAATAATTATGTAACGATTCTATATACTATAATCAGTTACCATGGCATGCGTCATGCGTGTTACGACCACATAGATATTTGATCGTAAAGTGCAAAAGAATGCCCTTTATCTATGTGTAAATTATTCCAATCGATTTTTTTACGAAAGATCAATTATTGAAGTTTGTTTAGTTTCTCGCCCGTTATTACGAAAAAGGTTATTAATTAGTAAAATTTGTAAATCACTTATTTAAGTGTCAATTGGTTATGTTCCCTTCCCCGCCCAGTAATAACTTTGCCGTGACGCAATCGATCGAGAAGACGAATGTGTTATAGAGTGTGTTAATTAGGTCTGTTTTGTAGGTGGTCTAGCTCGTGAGCAATCGTACGTAATGTAGTTACGCGTACTACTGATTATATATGCACGTAATGACCCGATAATATCTGTGCTTTTTTCGCAAGGAAAGAGTTGGAAATCACGGATTGCTCGACATATAGGGTCAGCTCACTTATGTATGATAATTGACGCTTGAATTAGTTGTCTCAATTGATATTTTTGCTTTGGCCCAAATTGATGATGAAGAAGAGACACTAGGCCACTTGTTTTATTTAGCCTTGTAGGTAAGATAATCATAATGGTAGCTAATGGTTGAGGTTTAGATTGATAGCTCGTCGAGCTTATATATATAGCCTCGCAAAATTCTAAACCGGTGACTGTAACTAACAGTATGAAGTTATTAAGTGGTCAAACCATAAGTCTATATTTTTGGTTGAGTTTGTCGTTTTTCAACAAATATCGAAAATAGAAGCACTAACTTAACATTTCAAGTTCGGTCGTCGATCAAATATTTTGTGGCTAGACATAAATAGAGTACTAGGTTAGCCACTCAACATTATTTACGGTCAATTAATACAGTAAATGAAGAGTAATGATTTTTATTCTTCCCATGTTTATTTCCCAATTCCCAATATAAGATCGTCGAATTTTGTCACACAAATGAACAATGTAAAAATCACTATGCGTAAAGTGAGATTCGTATATGAACAGATAACTAGAGCGAGCCACAAGAAAAAAAGTGTGGAGGGTGAGGACTGAGGAGTGTCCGTACAAGAGGGGAAGAGTAACCAACAAGTTCGGTCGTGGGAAAATTATGATGGTCCATGACCGCGACTCCAATAGAGAACCGAATCAACCTTTGTTAAACGGGTCACACCTTTCAACCACCAGGCCACTTCACTATCTTAGCTTTACTTTATTTGTTCCCATTAAAAGTGCTACGTTATCATCTCAAGTAGTACATGTGAGTTGCGAGGCCCTCCAGCTTAATTAATTAGCCACACCAACACCCCCAATCTTCCTATACCGTACATACATAAGCCATATACGGAGTATAGTCTTGGGCTCTCGTGGGTGATTTTCAGTTCGCTAATCAAAGTGATTTTTAATCTCTATGAATTATAGATAGTGTTTCGATGTTCCCCTGTATCTTATAATTATTTTTGCCACCGTTCTAGCATTTGTCAAAATTATATAAAAGGAGTAAAACCAACGCTGAAAGATAAAAATGGTCACTGAGAAATATATACGAGTAACAAGTTAAAGTAAAATCTAATGGGTAACGACACATTGATTAGAAGTGCCGATGGTAAATGATATATAGGTGACTGGACTTGACCATATGTTTTTAATTGCAATATTTGAGGCGAGAGAGCACAAGATTTGAACTCCAAACATCTATATTAGATGATTTTTCGAGTCAACTCAACCAATTATAATACAATCATATCGTCTGCTTTCTCGAGGTATTTCATTTTTATATTTAGTTGCTTTTTACGGGAGTGACCGGTATTATTGGACCCTTCAAATGTTTGTACGACAAACTGAATCGACCTAACTGTCAAATGGAAGCATGGAGAAACTAACACTACGAAGTCTACGATTAGGTAAAAAGAGGTAGACAAAATGCGTGGCCTTAAAACACCGCCTTAAACAAAAATTTCAGGTCACTTGATCGGTGATCACCTGAATCCCATAAAAACTTCTAACTATCCCACAAAATATGCTTAATTCCATGTGATATGCCCAATAAATTTGATTATATTTCAACATATTGTCAAAATCCTAAAGTTTATTAATCACAAATCACTTGTCAACACATATGTTTGCGGAATGCTAAATACGGCTTAACTTAATTAATTAACTAATTATGGTTTGGATTATTGTTGTGCATTTTGTGAATGTGTCCACTCATTTGGTTTCTAGCAAAGGGACAAATTAGAGGCTTTAAGCTAACTAAATTATATAATTTTAGGGTCATATAATTGTTTACTTACCTTTTGATTTGGGGAAATTATTTAGGATAAGTTTGGGTATAAAATAAAAGGAGGATGTCGGTCCAGTGAAATGGTAGGTTTTTTGAGATAGAGAAGTGTACTTCGTGTGTGTAAATATATGTTCGGATTGTCATGCTTGCACATGCTCCAAGTCCACACTTATTTGGACCGCTGAATGAGTGAATGTTATTGTTCTAGTCATACTATATTCTCAGCAACAAGAAGATAAGAAATCAGAGAATCATCGTTATCATCGGATGATACTAAATTCGATATAAGTAGCGGATTTCGAAAAATCAGTTTTGCTGTCAAACGGTAAAAGTTCGGGTAAATCATACTATAAGCTTATAAATTGAGATTTTAGGGATAAAACCTAAATTTGGGTATGATAATATCACGACAAGGATAATAAATTGATTCATGCTCTTTTGTGCCCACAAAGAATGTAATTTAGTGCGGGTTTATAATTTGTCGGACACAAAAGAGTGTAGATCAGTTGATTCATCCCGTGGCGTTATGGCTACCCTTAACTTTATACGCAGTGGACTAATTGCTACGGAGTACTCCATAATCCTAGTAGAACTAGCCAGCTCGAATTCAACTAATAATTTCCCAAAAACAGGGGAATGATGCATGCACATTATATAGATAACAATATGACATACATGTGTCAAATCGAGGCGAAGAGAAGATTAGTGTGGTCGTGGAAGCTTGAAAATGGCGATAATTTGTAATTATGTACACCTGTTGTGAAGCAGAACTCCTCGACTTGCTGATAATGTTGCTCGTAACTTCAAATGGAACTGGGACAAGCATTACGGGTTCCTAGCCACTTTGACCTTCAATCCCCCTTTGCTTTTTTGAGGAGATTCGCAAATATCCTATCAAAACCCAAAGTCGTCATACCTAACTATGAGTACTAGACATGAAAAATCACCCTTATAATTGACAACAGTATCCGAATTCTTGGACGTTGATATAACAATAATAATTCGCTCCGAATTATTATAGTATTTATTTATGCATAGGAGGCGCGATGGAGTAGTATCGACTGCGACAGTTTATAGGAAAAAGTTGTTTGTAGTTGAAATAGTTCTTTCGACATATATGTATGTATTTTTTGCGTTATTCTACTTAATCTACTATTGTTCAATTCATTCGTTGCCTTAAATTGGACAATTGATATCGCGAGAGAAAGATTGAACTGCTCCACGAAGCACTCTCTATAGCGCATCGCATTTACTTATAACTCTTATGAAGTAAAAGAGGAGGTATTCAGTTGATTGTTGATCAAAAAGTCATTAATAATAATAATCTCAACTATGAGAAAAGTTCCACGACAAAAGAAAATGGTGGTAGTTCTTAAAGTGAAACGATCATGTCATTGATCAAGATCATAATCAGTAATTAATAATGGATAATGTATGACTTTAGTGCCTATTTGGTATCGTTTTCTGTTTTCAGTTTTCCGTTTTTTTTTTTTAAACCAAAGTCCTGTTTTTGAAAACCAAAAAAGTGGTTTTCAGTTTTCAATTGTCAGCTTTCATTTTCTATATAACTATTATAGAACCAAATAATTTAAGGTTAATTTTGTAACTTATTTAACTCAATTTTTTACGCAAAAAAACCAAAAACTAATAACGGCAGTGATACCGAACGGAGTAAGTCAAGTCCTATCTTTTTACAAATCCACATGGAATTGTACGAAAATATTTGATCACGGTAACCAATTAACAATCCAACAAATCATATAAACGACAAAAGATTAAATTATATATTTCGTATTCTATGCGAAATAAGTAAGATAAATTAACATCTTCACTATTTATTCACCACCGTGATCGAAAATTTGGCTCCCAAAATAATGTCGGCTGAGAATTGAGATTGATCATCTCAAATGCAAGCCAATGTGAACAGTGCGAACGCAACACAAAAGCTAAGGTCGTGAAACCCGCAATGGAGACACTGTAGTAGTGAGAAAAATGAGATACGGAGTACTAAAAGAAATTAAAAGGGAATGTTACTTTAAAGTTAGGACAGTAGTGCTTTGCTGCTAGCTCGTCTGAACATGGTTTGAAAGCAAAATATGGAAATCTCAGTCTCACATTTTCAACTTGTTTCCATCACTTGGTCTCAAGTGTACGTTCGTACTTACATCGTAATAATTCTGCTGAAGAAAAGAGAGTCGAACTGAGGGCACTTTGATTTGTGAATCAAACTTATATATTATTATCGTCGGTGTATATATACTGAAGTATCGGTGTATCATATTGAAAAAAAAAAAGAGTAAAGTAATGTTGGTATATGTTCCGTAAGTGATTATTGAACTAATTAGTACTCGTATATATGAGGCTTTCTGAAAAAGAGCCCTAAAACAAGTTGTGAGTTTTAGGCCTAAGTCTGTTAATTTCCAACGCGTGACCAAAATTGATGATGAAAAATACTTAAACTTGGAAATAACATGCCATGATTGTTGATTTCTAACTCTTGTGCGTAGCCAAAATTGATGACGGAATTACTTAACTTTCGACCTTATGTTTTGAAAGTTAACATGCCATAGCTAGTACTCGTAATTCAAAGCGTATAGTAGTATGAACCTTTCTGGAGACTAGACTTTGAGCACTCATTCGAGACTTAGTTTTTGAATCTTAATTTTATTCGTTGATTTTTTAATGTCAATTTCAATGTTTTTCACATAATACACGCTCGTAGATCATAACCGATTCGAAAACAAATACTACTAGAATAAGTACAATAGTTATTTGGGATTTTGGAGTACGAAATCTTATTATTGTAGACATATACGAATGTCCAATGCAACAACCGACTCATACTCTATTGAATTGAGCGCGTATTTAAGCCGCATTAAACATGATTTATATGGTAATCCAAAATATTATAAATTAAACATGATTAGCCAGCAAGTAAGATATCCAGCTGATCAAATTTGAATTACGATTCAAACTTAGATCTGGGATTAAGATTTGAAATTAATGTTCTAGCAGATTACTAGTAGTATATAATAAAAGTGTAAATCTGCAACGTTCAAATTGTCACTCAAAGCGTAATTAAGAAGAAACAAAGGAAATCTAATTGTGTAAGCGCGCAGTCAGCTGGATTAAGTAATTATTTCGAAATAATTTAATTTCCTCGAAGTTTCTGTAAGTTCAAATTGAGGCATCATATCAAAATTATTAAAAAGGAACATAATTCTTGAATTTATGTCCGAATTAATGCGAAATAAGAGGAGAGAGAGATTTTGAGAGCAAGGTCGTGGAAATTACGCAATTAATTTTTGCTTAGGCTGGCACTGCAGAAAATGCATCAGAGTTATCAGAAATAAATCTGCGGGAAAATTATTCTGGAATTTTTGACAGCAAATTGTTAGTGAATTATTATTTGCAATTTGATTAGGAACACCTGGAAATCCGGTGACGGCGCAATCGGAAATGCGCTGCCGTGGACGTTAAACAACAGGCGTTTCGCCGCCACTTTCGGAGGTTTGCTCCTTTGACTTGTTTGACGTCGCTGCTTCCTGCCCTTTTTCCTTCCTTTTGATTTGGTGAGATTAGTGTGTGTGGACTTCTTATAAAACACGACTCATATTGACCCGATACTTTTAGGTTTTGAACCTAGAGTTCTCGATTCTAAAACCATATTGTTGGATTGGTTGGTTTGGAGCTAAAAGGTTGGATTTGAATCATTTGATTACCGAATAATCCGAACTAGTAACATATTCCACTTTTATCCTTTCCAATTCATTCATACCGAGTTGTGATAATACATCATTCAAGTGAAAAATTAAATCATACTCCGTATATTCAATTCATGAAGAGCATGAATTGCGAACAGGTAACACCGTAAGAGCGAAGTTATGTTTAAAAGGGTGTTTTAACTACCTCATGACACTACGATTGTTTCTATTTTTGTTAAAGGAATTGACTAAATTGTGTTAATGAGCTTTTTATTACCACTACAAGTTTACAAGTTACAACTCATTAAAAGAAAAGTCAATGCCGTACATAATGCCATTGATACGCAATCATCAGTGGATTAATCAGTAATCACAATGACTGATGATGAAATGTAATTGCGCAAGATTGGAATTAAATTGCAGCCAGTATCTCTACTTTAAACTTTGGAGAAGGAAAATGTGTATTTTAATGAAGACAATGGAGAATATGGAAAAATAAGCAAACAAGCATAAAAACTACTCCGTATTAAAAAGGGTAAAGATAAAGAAACAAAAATGAAAAATAATTAAATAAAGAAAGAAAATCACTTTTTTTACGGCGGATGGCCGTTGATTGCGGTTAGGAATAAAGCGTCTCTTTCTGACATTGGGACTCTCTTCCTTTTGACCACGTCCTTAGTTTCACTCCTTCTCTTTAGTGCCCTTTTGGCCTTTTCTGCCCTATTATAAACTTTTACCATCATCGTTTCGGCTTCGAGTCAGATAGGATTATACGAGATTACGAGATAATATAATTATTTCCCTTGACCTTACATTGATCTATTAACGTTTTCATATCTAACCCGATACTTCTAATTAAGCTTTGTAAATTATCATATCAACCCGTAAAACATCCGAGCTAAAAAAGACAGTTGCCAATTAGGATGAGTTACCGACACACCTCAGCAATTAGGACATGATTCAGGTAATCCGGTATGTTTCCAGGGGCACTGTCGGTGGTGCCTAATTTGATTTGGGCAGGTCAGTGAGTAAATAATGGAGAAGTAGTGATAATAATGGGAAATGGAAATTGAATGATATGGTTCAAGTGTTGTTTGTCGCGCTGTCGGGCTTTCGGATCCGTATTACAGGTCAAATTTTTGTGATTTCTGTTCAGATAACTAGTACCTTAGGTGGCACAGGTGTGATTTTCTGATTTTCTCAATTTCGTTTCTCTCTGTACCTGTGAATTGTGATTGAGCAATGCGATATTTGTTACTTTTAACAATCTAGACGTAAATAATCTTAAAAATTGTGTAATCTAGGGTATTGTTATAGGGTTAAATATAAGATGTGTTAAATTGCGTAATGGTTTAGTCACGGTCTATTCATAGAAGAGAAGTAGACCAGCTCATAAGTCTGGCGGATACCTCCGTTCTAAAACCAATTGTTCATTCAATAAGATGATTGACCCATCATCATAAAACCTACTTAGTTCTCACTCTTATTCTTGCACTTCATATATGAGTCGTTAACTCTAACAAGAATGGCAGATTGACAAGTGAATTTCTTCATATTAGACGATCAATATACTGTAATGAAGTTCTATAATTTGGGTTCAAGACTTGATATTTCTAAAACTCTAAATCCAACTTCTGAAAAAGGGTGAAAAGGGAATTGGTGATTCTCAACATTTTTGTCTCTATTTGATTAGGTGTTTCAGTAATCAGTAATATTTGTGACAGTAAAACCATAACAGCAGTAAAAAAAGATGGGGGCATTTTTGACATGGTAAAAAGGAGGACACTACAACCCAAGCAAAGACCACATCTGAACTCTTTTGACCATCTTAAAGTCATCCTACCACAAAAGTCTGAAACCTCAAAAAACATGAAGGGAGTGCATCTCCATTCACAGCAGTAATAAAAACATGCCCATGAAGCCCAACTTTACAGAGGTAAATAAATGCAGTCCCTACTACAAGAGTATTTACTAGCTTTGATTTTGCCTCCCAAAGAATTCAATTCCAATGAGTAAATAATCAAATTTAATACATTGTTGAATTATTCGTCACACACCCAAAAACTTATAATAAACACTTGGTTGAACGGACACGATAGCAGTTTAGAGTTCTAACCTAAAAATCGCACCCAACGTTAATATACCCGACTCAACCCCGAAATCCACGAATTCGTGCAACCAAGATTGAACTGACTGCCCGAATTTATTACCCTTCTCTTCCCTCAGTTAAGTCCACACCGACCCTTCCATGTAAGGACCAGGGAACCAAACTCACATGACTCTGCCCTTATTCTCAACCGTTTCCTCTTCTCTTTTTTTTTTTTTTTTTCCTCCCATACCCTTAAAATGAAATTAGAAGTAAATAAAAATAAAATCTAAAATGACATAAAATACTAAGGTCTTAATACAATAAATAATCACTGCCTGTTTTTCTGCACATTTGGCACCTTCCTTTGCCTTCTCTTTCTATATAGACCCCCTCTTCACTTCTTCCTCACTTCCACACTCTTCTCTTCTTCTCATTTTCTCTCTCCTCTTTTACCCTTTTTTTGCCCAATTTTCTTGGTTGGTTTATCAAATTTTAGTGATAAACCACACCTACATTGTCACCCCAACACTTAAAAAAAAGAAATTTAAACTTTGTTACATAACAAAAATATACACACACATAGTTTTTCTTTGTTTTTGCTAAAAAAAACTGTGAAATTTAGCAGAAAAAAAGGAAAAATTTGTAAGGGTAACTTTGTTGTGCATAATTTAAAGGAGAATTAATCAAACAAAAAAAAAAGAAGGGGGAGAAAATTCATGATGAAGTCACCCATTTCCATGGCTGCCTTGTTTTTAATGGTGCTTTGGTGGGCCCCAATGATGGCATTTGCTGGTCATGACTATGCTCAAGCTATGAGTAAGGGCATTCTATTTTATGAAGCTCAAAGATCTGGGTACCTTCCCTCTACTCAAAGGGTCACTTGGAGATCCCATTCTGGCTTAAATGATGGCAAACTTCAAGGAGTAAGTTCACTCTTAACTTGTACTACACTATTCCTAGTTGAAACCCGATATCAACTAGTTTAACTGGTAACGTTTTAGCGTGTTACACATATACGTGTTAAATGTGTACCACTAGTCACGCCTAGGGAACTAACCAATATGGATTATGGAACAAATGTCATGTTATATTTTACGACCAGGATTCGAAACTCGTCTATTAGAATTACGAGGATTAATTTGAGTATGTGTTTGGCAGGTGAATCTTGTTGGAGGGTATTATGATGCAGGGGACAATGTGAAGTTTGGACTACCAATGGCGTTTACAATAACAATGATGTCATGGAGTGTGATTGAATATGGCAGACAAATTGCTTCTCATGGTGAACTTGCTCATTCTCTTGAGGCTATTAAGTGGGGTACTGATTACCTTATTAAGGCCCATCCTGAGCCCAATGTTCTCTATGGAGAGGTAATTAGTTACATAATTAATTAATTTAATTCTCTTAATTAAGTTTAATTAGTAATAATAATATTTATTAGTAATGCAGCTTGTCGGTTAAATGTTTTTGATTAAATTTGACCGTTTGTGTTAAGAGAGATTATCATAGACGACAATTTACTTTTATATTTGTTTGGTTTTTATGTTTATGCAAATTTCTTGTTTTATACATGAGTACATGACATACCCCCGTGAAACAGAGGACTCTGTTTTTCACTTTAATAATTGAACTAGAACCAAACAAATGCCTATTGTCTTGTACATGTAACACTGATTCGGAACTCATTTGCATTAATATTGTTTTTGCGGCTATGTTCATGTGGTTCGAATGGTTTTGGTATTATGAAATTTAATTTAATTGGGATTGAATAAGATTAATTGGTTAGATTTAGAGCTTAACTAAGATTTAGTAGTGGAGTTTTGTGTGTGAGCAGTGTGACAATTGACAAATGATAATTGACAAGTATCCTTTTCGGTCCCATTCAACGTATAATTATTTGCTCTATTAACTGAAGTTAGGTGTGACGATACAAGTTAGATTTGGCTCTCTTAATAAAATAGTAAAATAGTACAAATTTTGTGAAGTTTGAGCATATAAGTATACACTCAATTAATTAAGTGGAATGTTAATTAACTTGATTTCATAATTATTTTGACTAATAGGTTGGAGATGGAAATACCGATCATTACTGCTGGCAAAGGCCAGAGGACATGACAACTGACCGGACTGCCTACAGGATTGACCCTAGTAGACCCGGGTCCGATCTTGCCGGTGAAACCGCCGCTGCCATGGCCGCTGCCTCCCTCGTATTCCACCGTTCCAACCCGGCCTACGCTAATGAGCTCCTCACACACGCCCGTCAGGTATACCTCCTAGTTATATTATCGACAATTACACACTTGTGAATTATAAAATGTTGTCGGCTAACTTAATTGGTAAAGTTCGATAAATAAGAAACGAGAATTTACTGTGACCGGGATAGTGTGGGAGAGTGAGTGGTCCATGGCATAATGAGTCAATATCACCTTTTGGGCTTCCAATGGGGCGCATGATGGGTAAAGTGGGCAGTTAAGAAGAGACGGTTACTGTCCAAGTGCACTTTTTTCAGTGTCAGTGTAAATTTAGGGTTGTTGCTTAACGTGAGCAGTAAGCTGCTACAGGCTATACCAATTTTGGCAGCCTCATTCAATTCCCAACTGAACCCGCCGAAAGCTCAAAAAGTACTCCAAATGCGCAATTTATTAAGAAGAAAAACAGAAGTATACGGTATACCAACAATTCAGACTTCTAGTACTGTACTTCTTTCATGTTGTCTTAACATATTTTGAATGGTAAAAAGTGTTGAGGAGACCTGAATACGTTACATCGAACAGTTTAACTATTAAGTTAAGAGTACTCCTATATTATGAAAAATGATTTGAAACATTAATGTTCGGGTTTTGGTTATGTAAAACGGTAATTTTGATGTCGAATGGATGTCGGCTCTTTGTGAGTTCTAATGAGTTTACCGTATTAGAGAAACTGATTTTAACGTCTCCGAATAAAGAACCTTTTTTTTTTCACAACATCACCTTACTTGGTTAATGTAACGTGGTTTGAACATCTTTATAACGTTCAAATCAGACGTAAAATTCAACGGAATGAAGGGAGGGACGATGGAGAGTGTGAACTGGAGGGGGAAGCATTTTGGCATTTTTGAGTGATAAAATTAAAACAACCTTATACCATTATTCCATTAAATGACTCCACCAATTACGGGTCAGTGCTCCAAAGCCGTTCAGTTTAGGTAAGGGGGACCAAATAAGATCCGAACCTAAGCTTGACGACCCGCCAAAATCCCTAAATCAGATCTCAGCCGTATATTTTATGATCCGTATAAAGCGCGAAATCTTCTATCTAGTCACGTGCGTTTAACTGTCGGTGGTGGCCTCCTTAACAAACTTTGAGTATTTTGAATTTCCATTTTTACCCTTGGTCTCTTTTGCTAACTTCATTATTACCCTACATATTTTTATTAGTTTTTTTTTTTGCTAATGAGTCCTTTTGAGATTCTGTTTTGACTGATGTTGCTTTGGTTTTACTCCTTTTGCAGCTCTTTGATTTTGCTGACAAATACAGAGGCAAATATGATAGCAGTATAACTGTGGCTCAAAAGTACTACCGCTCCGTCAGTGGCTACGCGGTATGCATTTTGCGATAACGGTTTCATATGATAGTTCATGTTAGCCAAGCACGAAATATCTTTAAGACGAAGTACTTTGTAGCTAATATAGTGTGCTTGTTGATTACTACTCCGAGAAATCATTAAATGCTATCACCATCGGAACATTAACATTATATGCAAGGCCCAACATTTCAAATCAACTTTAATATCAGTCATATTAGTTGATTAGGATGTTTCAAGTTGATTAGGATGTTTCAAAAAAGGGAATAAACTTGGGAGTACAATTTTTGCTTTGGGAAATTGGTAATTGTTGGTTTTGACAGTCATTTTCTAGGGAAAGTTTACTGTGAAGGTAACAACATGATGGTAAATTTGTAGAAATGTTACATACAGTTCTAATTTGGACAATATTTTCCTTTAGAACAAAAAATTTGGAAACTCAAATTTACGGTGTGATTCTTGTAAATTGGATAGGATGAGCTCCTTTGGGCTGCTGCATGGCTTTACAAGGCAACCAATGAGGAGTACTACCTGAACTACCTTGGCAAAAATGGTGATGCTTTGGGTGGAACCGGATGGGGCATGACTGAATTTGGATGGGATGTCAAGTACGCCGGTGTTCAAGTCCTTGTTTCCAAGGTAAACTCATCATACCGTGACATGTTTGTGGTTGTACATTGGATTTGATCCGATTCATAAACTTGGGGTTAGGGCTTTCAATGACGAGAATGGCGATTGATATTATTTATGCCTATGCAGTTCTTAATGCAAGGAAAGGGAGGAGCTTACAGATCAACCTTCCAGAAATACCAACAGAAGGCAGAGTACTTCATGTGCTCATGTCTTGGAAAGGGCAGCAGAAATGTTCAGAAGTCGCCTGGCGGTCTGATTTTCCGCCAGAGGTGGAACAACATGCAGTTTGTCACCAGTGCTTCTTTCCTTCTGACTGTGTACTCTGACTACCTTACCTCAGCTAGATCGAGCATGCAGTGCTCCGGCATGAATGTTCCTCCATCAGAGCTCTTCTCCACAGCTAAAACTCAGGTATGGAGATATTCTCTACTGAAAACATTGGTTACAAACTTAGAAAAGACATGTACTTCAACCCTCATATTTAGCACTAATCAAGCATGCTAATGTATCAGATTGACTACATTCTTGGAGACAACCCAAGGGCGACAAGTTACATGGTCGGATATGGAAACAACTACCCACAGCAGGTTCACCACCGAGCTTCTTCAATTGTGTCCTACAAGGTCAACCCCACATTCGTTGCCTGCAGGCAGGGATACGGCACCTGGTATGGCAGGAAAGCAAGTGACCCAAATGTCCTGACTGGTGCCATTGTTGGCGGACCTGATGCCTACGACAACTTTGCTGATGAAAGAGACAATTATGAGCAAACTGAACCAGCCACCTACAACAATGCTCCTCTTATTGGTGTTCTGGCTCGTCTGACGGGTCACAGCGGTTACAGCCAGCTTCTTCCAGGTACTGAGCTGCCTCAATTTTGAGCCTTTTCTCGTATACCTGAATGTCAATCTTTTGGCAATGTCTGATTGTGTTCGGATCTCTTGCAGTTGAAATACCAGACGTCAAACCTGTAGCCCCCAAGCCAACTCCGGCACCACAATATAAACCTAAGCCAGCACCACAAGCAAAACCAGTCCATGCCCCAGGTACTGATTTGCTTATTTTTTACACTTGATAAGGTCCAAACTAGACACTCTCGATTTTGTGAGATCCTTTATCCAAGATTTCTTAATCTGACAAAGTTTTATTCTTGCCAGCTGCTTCGTCTGCCCCCGTTGCCATCAAGCAATTGAAAACAAGTTCTTGGGTCTCCAAGGGAAGGACATACTACAGATACTCCGCAATTGTAACTAACAAGTCTTCAAAGACTATCAAGGACATGCAGCTGTATATTAGTGGGCTACATGGTCCTCTTTGGGGTCTTTCTAAATTTGGAAACTCTTACGGCTTCCCAGCTTGGGTAAAGAGCTTACCTGCCGGAAAAAGCCTTGAATTCGTCTACATCCACCCTGCCACTCCTGCATCTGTTTCAGTTTCAAAGTACACTCTCGCGTAAGACAGTCACTGAAGAAAGGAGAACATACAGGTTTATGTTTCGTAAGCCTGGCATGGTGGATGTAAGAATTGTGCACAGCTTATACTAGGTCGCGTCAAGAAACTGTCTTTTTCTTATTTCTTTCTGGGTTATAGCTCTACACATTTTACTGGATAGGGCTGTAGAACAAAATTTGTAGGGTAAATAAGTGTGAAGATAGAAGGATGAAAGGAGCGAAGGGACGATCAAAGTCGAGTGCTCATCCTCTTTCTCCTCTACTCCACTGCTTATATATATAGAAGATATGCAGGAGACAGTAAAGAATGGAGAGACACCAACAGAAGTGGTAGCTCTTCTCAGTTGTTTGAAGGTCCTTTTAGTTCCTTTTCATTGTACTAAAGTAGGAGAGTGTTTTTGGTTACTTTTCTCTGGTCATTTTTGTGCTGTGATGTTGTAAACTCTGCAACATTTCTTTGCTTCTCTGGAATGAATATAACTATGAACTTCGTGTTGTGACAATTCAATGGTGTCGACTTGAGCAAAAGGCGTTTCTTATCAGAATCCAACGACACCGAAAATACAATGAAGGCATACCATCAGAGACTATGAACTTCGTATTGTGACAATACAATGGTGTCGACTTGAGCAAAAGACGTTTCTTATCAGAATCCAACGACACTCAGAATCCGATGAAGGCATACCATCAGTCTATCGCAACTCTTATCGTTTAGACGGACTCAACATCACAGTGGTGCTCTTAACCTAAACTCCCATCACGAGGATCTTGCAAATCAGACAAGTTCAGAGTAAATTGTCCAGAGACATTGCATCAATTTTCTGAGTCCTTCATTCTCTGTCTCAATTGGATAGCAAAGTGCTTAGAATCTCTATACAAAGACAACAAAATCAACATTATACATGATTTGACTGACAAGAAACATATGGAAAATTGGCACTTTGCATTTGTTTTCTATCTGAAGGCATGTTCAGCTGATAATATGCAACTGTCAGAAACTCAGGACACCAGATGTGAGAAAGGTCTCAAAATAGTGATAAACTAAGGAGAAATTTGTGTCTTCTATTACAAGCTGCCGTACCACACATATCTACAAAACTGACAACAGTATTTTGTTACAAGTTACAACTGATAGGTGATAAGAACATTGTTTTGGTCCATCTACAACTAGAGTACTACTTGTTCTGACAACATGACCTGTGATGCTTCTTGTATCCTGAATCCCCGAACAACTGGTATGGAACTCGATTCAAATCGACAGTGACAGTTCATTTAGTAAACGAACTGGTATCAGCATCGAAGTTCTTGAGTTGAACGACGATGACACTAATGTTGTCTCGGCTTCCACGAGCAATTGCCAGCTCTGCCAACATGGTAGCAGCTGCTGCTGAACAATTTCCGCCTACTCCCTCTAACACCTTCTTGCTTACCTGACCATTGAAGCATTTCCTGACAAGGTCACACGCGACATCGTTAGGCATGACATCCCACAAGCCATCTGTCGCGATCACTAGGAAGTCATCTGATTCAGAGCGTTTGCAAATTTGCACCTCTGGCTCTGATGATATGTACGGCTTGAGATGGTAGTCACCTGAAATGCCAAGATGAAGTACCTCAACATTTTAGCTCGATGAAAATGTGAGTCCACTTACTATATACATATTTTCAAACACGAGGATTAAGGATATACCTATTGATCTTGTAGTCGAGAGCACGCCTAATACAAGGCTACAGTCTGAATCTTCTACGACATTACCTCCTGCTGCTTCCACTCTCTCCTTTTCATCCGGTCTCTCAGGCTACGAACAAAAAAAACCATACCACACAGGTGTGATTAATTAATCGAAATTCCCTTACTCAACAATCAAGAACTAAGCTGGCCAACCTTGACTACTCACTCTCTGGTGCCCGAGTGCTAGCTAGTCCAACACATACGACCAATACTCGGAAACAATTAGTAACAAAACCATTTACAAGACATCAAACATAGAAATGACGCATTGCGTATCCTAAATCGTCTATCAGTGGAGGACACAAGACCTCTAGACGTTGTTTTACCGCGAAAATAACAGCAGCCAATTGTCCAAACTAAACAAAAACAATGACAAAGTAATAACATTACTGAGGGACTACTACACCAAAGAACGCAAAAATGATGTAAAAATGACGGCTACCTATATTCCTGCATACAATGACACATTGCAAAATTGATTAAATGACAACAACATATACATTGCCACAAAGAAAAACATGAAAATGCACAAAATTTTAGACATGTTAATGTGACGGCTCTCACCAAGTGGTCACGTGACAAGGGCAAAGCGGCGCCATCACGGAACAAAACCACCCTACAATCTCCACAATTCGCCACGACTATCTCCTCTATCCCTATCAACACCACCAATGCCGTAGAACCCATCGTCCTCGCTGCGCTGCCTCGGCTTCCACCCGCCACCTCCCCCTCCGCCACCTCCGCGTCCATCTTCGCAAAGCTGGTGGCCATTACACTCTCCCAGTCTACAACCCTCCCTCCTCCACGTGCCACCTCCTCCACCACAAGGTGGTGCAACCTATCCTTACACTTATGGGACACTTTATGGCCACCGTGCCCGTCAAACACGGCGAAAAAGTCGTAGGACAACGCCTCCTCCTCCCCATCAACAACTTTCTTCTTGTGATCATCCCACGTGAGGTTAGGGAGGACCGTAAAGGCGTCTTCCATGGATCGCCGCCGCCCGATGACAGAGATAAGGCCGTGGCCGATAGTTGGTGTGGTGCTCATGTTATGTTGGTTCTCTTTGTTCACTTCATCCGCTAATAATATCCCAAATATGCCTTCTTCTGCATACTCCATATGATATACCATACACACTTAGATATTTTTTCAAAGTTTATAGTACTATATATAGATATAGTAAGTACGTATTAAAATGGCAAGTTGGCATTTTCAGAGTCATAGTAGTGGATGTTTTGGGGTTTCTTTAATCGGAATTCATGGATTTCTGAATTTTCGTCTTGATATTTTACTACAAGGTCGTATATACTCCGTATGTTTTATAAGTGTGTTACTTGGATATCTGCATCACCATATATATTATAAATTCGATTCCACAAAGACATGAAACGGGTGTTATCTTACATTCTTCGACTCTTCTTTTTCTGTTATGCGCGTCAAAAGTCAGCAATACATGATAATATGGACTAGATACTCATCTTCGGTTCATACTCTCGTTCCGGCTACATAACAACTAATGAAAAACTAAAACAAGAATGTGTGCATTTTCCCACTATATATGATTCTCAACCAATTAACCAATCCGCTACACCCCGATTCAAACCGGGGTGGAGCAACTCAAAACCAGCGTGGAAGTATCATTATATTACTGTAGCTAATAACTACTCCTAAGCATAATTAACACTAAAATGGAAAGATTTTAAGAGAAGTCATGACAATAATGGACAATGCACTACTACACATACTCTAGTACCCCGTAATTCCGTATATGGTATACTATTTCCCTCCGCTGTCATGAATAATTGCTAATACAACAGTTAATGTCACTTTCCCTGAATTATTATTATTGCTTGTGACTGCGAATACAAGCCAACTTACCAACTTGAAACTAAAAGATCGAATTATAGCTTATGTTAAAACGTTTTACCCGAGAGTTTGTCCTTCAATTGCAAAATGCTAAATTGACTTCTCAATGTTTTACCCAACAAAGAGTTTCAGAAACTGAATATTTATACATGTCGCCTCATCAGCTAGCTCTCAAGCGTCAAATGCTCAGTAATACGAAAGTGTCCTGTTAAAGTGAAAAGAAAGTACTAGGAGTCTATATGTATATAAATTAGAAAGTAGTGTCTATATTATGTTTGTTTCTATTGATAGATTCATAACACCTTTGATTTAATTACTATCACTCTATCAGGGACATAACCATACCAAATTTATTTTACCACACCTTATGTATATCGATTGAATTGTAGACAAATTTTTGTGTGTTCTATATGTAGACTCGTATATCGGTATATATATGTAGACTCCTAAGACTGCTAGGATGATCCAAAGGTGAAAATATGACATTAAATTAAATATTAAGACCTAAGAACATACGCTGTGATACATACACATATATATACCTAGTGTCCCAAGTCCAACACGGTACATACCGCATGGATCGATCAGTGACTATTAGTCTAATACTATCTGTTGACAAAGTATGAGACTTATCTCGATTTTTTTTTTTTGAGATTCAAGTACATACAATTCAACATCAGTAGATGCATGAATTTGTTGAAGACTCTTTGACTTCCCAATCAAATTAAAATAGTAAAATGAAGAGGCATGCATTTATTTGAGTAAATGCATCTTCTAAATGCATGTATGGAGACTTCTAGTATATGGACTCCTAGAAGGCTCTAGAATTAGGTTAGTCCTATAAATAGGGCTTTGAGTTGTGTTGAGAGTTAGATAGAGCAGTAGCCACAACAAATAAAGAGAGACAAGTTGTGTGAGGTTTCTCCATCTAAGTGCCCTAGAGTAAGAGAGTGCTCGGGTCCTTAGGTCGGTTATTGTGTGTGGGTTGTCAAGTTTGCCTTAAACTTGTAATTGTGAGAATACTAATATAATAGAGTTGTGTTGTGGACTAGGCCTACGCTGAACCACTCTAAAATTGTTCCTTTGCACTTTTCCTCTATTTTTGTGTGTGTTAGCACTGATTTCCCAACAGAATTAATTTAGTTCATGCATAATTGGATAAATACTGTATCCCCTCGTTCAGTGATTTGCCAACCCAAGCCCAAAATACACACCGTGCACGCATCACGCATAGGACAATTGGGAAATTTTAGAGTTTTCAGTTTTTCACATGTTCACCTCCCGCATTATTTTTACTTAAATCTAAGAACATGTACGCAAAGCGTACCAGATTACGTAACTCTCCTAATCTGGATATCACCTAATCTAGACACCCAATTTATCAAACGTAAAATACATGAGAGGAGGTAAGGAGGTGGCAGCCAGGAGTTGCCCCTGTTTATCCGGTGCATGAGTGTACAATATAGTGGATAGTAAATCTCCCTAGTTCATGTATGTGTCATATGAATAAAACTTGCATCCACATACACTAGCCTCTATGGTCGACACGTTCGTATCGCAACGCAGATTAGATCTGATAACTATGACTATTACTAGCTAAGTAGCTCGGTAGGGGTTCTCTAGAATTATGCTTTTAATTTAATCAAGTACATACATGCATGACTTTGTTTAGTTCACGCACCATCTAGTTCATGCATCATTTTAGTACATTCAACTCGTATTCCCTAGTTCATTTAATCCAGTAACCTGTGTGCGTGCATGCGTACCTCTCAAACACGTATTGCGCACGCATATGTTTTTTTACTCACACTATAGTACATGTACATATATATAAGCCTCCCTTATACATCTCACGTAAGTATTAAACTAAATATAATTTACGTCTTTATGAATTCTGATCTATGTGCCTCATTCCTCATTATTATTAGACGACTATCGAAAAGAAACCAATTAAATTAAACACATAATGAACAGTCTACCATACGTTACTACCTTGCGAGGAGGCCGACGAGGTTGGTGAGCGTTCCGACGACGATGAAGAAGATCCTCGTACTTTCGACCTCGATTTTCCGGCTTTTGATGTCTTTCTTCTTGTCTGGATCAATAATTTACCACTTGTATTACTGTTATCACCACCGCGACCGCGATCATCCACGGTACACATAGTATAGTCACGATTATAAGTATTTCTCGATCCCAGGCGACTTCTTGGCCTGAGACGATTGGCTTTCTCTGTTGTTTTCACCTGAAGTTTGCTGTCTTGCCCACCTTGGTGATGCATGACTCCACATCTTCATGAAAGGGAAAAATAAACCAAAGGGGTATTATATAAAAACATTTACACTTCTTAAAGGTTGGACCGTCGCACGTTCAAATATATATATTATACAATTGCAATCGACTTAATTACGAGGAAAACACACAAAGAATATCAGCTTACTAATTGTTGGATAAAGGACACGCGTATAAACACCTGTTTTCGTGGAATTTGACAAATTCTATGTTTCTGACACTTCAACATCCTTCCAAAATAATACTAATCCTTGATTTCAATTTTCAAATGGAGAGGGAAAAAATAGCTTTGGTATAAAATTTGTGCATGACATATTAGGATGATCTAAGACAAATGTACATATTAGAAATGATGTGTTGGTAGGAGCTCATTGGTTTAGCTTCCAACTTTAAGAGCTTGGGAGTATAATTCTCACATTTCGAGACTGCCATGTTTTCACGAATGATTTAAAACTGATCTGTATTTAATTTAATGAAGGTGGTTAAGAAATCAGAAAGACGTACAAAAATGTAATGTATGTAATGAGACAGATAATCTGCACAACACAGTGTTGCACAATTCTCGCGTCGGAGATCACTTCGACAAAGATTATTGAATTGACACCTTGGAAATTCAAAGAGCCAGAAGAAAAACTTAAATTTGGTGAGAACCAGAGAACAATTGCCTCTTAGTAGTTGCCAGATGACACTCTGTGCTAAAATTCTGGTAATTAGTAAGAGTTTCATGCATCATATTACGTAATACTGCAAAAGTGTATATATATACTGTATGATCATATGTATATGTAGAAGAGTTAAAAGACGGTAGAGTATGTAGCATTAGACACAAAATTTTAGAAACTTTTTCCGAATTTGATGTTTTGCCGCCAATTTGATGTTCATATGTTGATGAATGTTCCAATAACTACCGCGATGAATTTCGTGAATGTCATTATAGCGCCCGCTATTATAGCGGCCATTTTCCTCACTTCCATGTCATTCAGCTGGTCCAAAATGAAATGTGCTGACTCACGAGCGAAGATTAACCTAAGAAAGCGTAACTAGCAAGATTCAACTCGGTGCTTGCTGTTTCCGGCACTTTCTGCATGTCATTTGACCATTATACTAGATTACTAGGGGACTTGTACTCCAAGGGTGCGGTCTAGTGACCCGAAGTCATGAGTTCGGATTCTAATAACGCGTGAGAATTGCTTTAATGAAAAAGTGTTATTCCATCGTATATGTAGGTGAGCCTACCTTGTTCTATTAAGCTAAAAGGAGGATGTTCAATAGTTTCAATTCGCTAGACTATCTTGATTGAGCAGGTGTTGCATTTGTAGAATCCGATGCAACACCCAAGGTTTTTATTATAGATGTCATGATGTCATGAAGGTTTGAACCTGTAACCTCAGAGTTACAAGTTTAACACTTCAACCACCAAGACAACTGATTTCTTATGCTTATTTTGTTAACAAAGTTATATATAAAGGATTTGAGCTTTTAGGAGATAATTTCAGAAACAACTTTGGATGAGATTTTCTTAATCATATAAAATCAAGTTGTTTATGAACATAATTACAGTATGTATTACCATATGAATATTTTATCGAAAATTTCGTTTTCTTTTAAAATAAACTCAAACTTAATTTTTTAATTTTCCATATCCTTCAATACATCTTGGGTTTGTTTCGTTTTTAATTTAAGTTACGGGTCAATGGGTGGGGTTAAAGTTAAAAAAATAAAAAAGTGTGTTAAAAAGAAGTCGGGGACTCGGGGCATTTCACAAAAATGGGACCCAAAAATAGCAGATCACGGGTCATAAATTGTAATGCGTACATAAACGTAAAGTACTGAAATAAATTCGCTATATACTTATTAGATTGTTTTCATTGAATCGGGCATAACTTCTGTAAGATGATACTCAATCAAACATGTTTAATGTACAATGAATAGGGCTAGCTACCCCATTTAAACACGTTTTAAACTAAAATATAGGAAATAAAATCACTTATTAGAGAAACTAAATTTCAATTCGATTAACGGTATGAGTTATGACTTATAAAAATCGTGTTCGTGAACAGAAATAGCGGGTCACGAGTCTTAAAAATCGAAGTGGTGGCTCGGAAATAGATTTTGACATGTCTAATATTGTATCACTTTTTTTAAATGTACATCCATTATTTTTTTTTTTTTTTTTATCACTTTATTCGAATTATTAAAAAAAAAAAAGAGTATATAAGCTTCATTATCTACATGGATTATTATACTAATTGTATGTATAATATACTTCATTTTGTCTTAATTACGAGTCAAATTAGGCTAACGTATCATGTTAGGTTTGACGAAAAAATGTGTGTTAACCAGGGTCAGTCATAACATTGAACATAGTGGGTAACTGGTTAAAAGACAATGGCTCTAGAGCCAAAATGCGAGTCAAGGGTCATAATGACGTAGAAAAAAAATGTGTGCCAAATGGGGTCAGATTAGTATGTATTAACATAGGACATAGCGGGTGACTGGTTTAAGAAAGCGGGTTTATCCTAAATAAATTGTAGGTCTATAGGTCGGGTCAGATTCAACGCAAAGATATGTGGGTCAAAACGGAATAGGAATAATATGGGTCAGTGGTCATAAAACACGGGTTCACGACACCATTGCGTGCCAAAAATCAGTGCTTATACCATGCTCCCGGGAGCACAAGGAGCATGGTGGTCCTCCTCACAATAAATGAGTGGGGACCACATATTTAAAAATGAAAAATCATTTTAAGTGTGGTCCCCACTCCTTTATTGTGAGGAGGACCACCATGCTCCTTGTGCTCCCGGGAGCATGGTATAATTTGCGGCCAAAAATAGCGGGTCACGAGTCTTCACAAGCGAATTTATAAGTCAAAAAAAGAGATTTTGACATGTTTCCCGTTGTTTTTGTAAGGGCAAAACCATTAATTTCTATTCTTTTAAAATTTTTAATGCAATATAAAAACGAGTCATCACCTACATTTCATAACTACCCGTGCAATTTTGCACGGGTACATAAACTAGTTGTCTAGAATAATATCCTTTTGGTCAATGCTAGTCTTAGCTAACTTTAGTGATAAAACGTGTTCCACTAACTCTATAAGTATAATTATTTTTGTAACTAATTTGAAGTATGAAGTACTATATTATACAAGTCCATGAGTTTGGAAATAGATAGAAGACCCCAAAAAATTCGTTTTGGCTAGAGCCCCCAAATCCACAAAATCGAGGGTATCTTTTTTCCATTCTTTATATTTGATTTATTATTTCACATGTTTAAATCATAACATAAAAGATTAATGTCATTTGCATCAAACCAACTTAACCACCTTCTAGCCAATTGATCTTTAATAATATTACGGAAAATTCACGTGATGCTCCTAGAGCTGGCAATCGGGCGGGTCGGGTCGGTTTTGGGTCGGGTCGAGGCGGGTCGGGTCATATCGGGTTCGGGTCTTGGCGGGTCAAGATGAACTTTCGGGTCGGGTCGGTTTTGACTCGGGTCGCTTTCGGTTCGGGTCATGTCGGGTAAATTTTGTGTCGGGTCGGGTCGGTTATGGGTCGGGTCATAATCGGGTTTAGTTACTGATGGTTATTAATCCGCGTCATTTCAAGTTTTGGTTAATATTTTTTCGTTTTTTGGCATAATTAGGGGACTTTATTTAGTTAATAAGTTAAAACTATCAATATGCATACTAAATTGTTCTAATTTGGATCATTATGAAGCTTAATTATTATCGGGTCATCAAACGGGTCGGGTCATTGTCGGATAACGGGTCACTACGGGTCGGGTCGGGTCATTGTCGAGTTGGACATTATCGGGTTGTATCGGGTCATGGGTCGTTATCGGGTCGGGTCGAGTCGGGTTCGGGTGATCACAATTTCGGGTCCAATCGGGTCGGGTTTTCGGGTGAGTCGGGTCGGGTCTCTCGGGTCGGGTCAAGGTTGCCAGCTCTAGATGCTCCTAAACTATACTACGGAGAATCAGATTGCTCTTGTTGTCCCCTAATTACTTTTTACCAACACAGCATTTCTTGAGATGGGCTCATCGTAATATGGGCCAACCCGATTTCTACCTACGGGCTACAACCTGAAAAAACGTAAAAAAAAACTCAGACAGACACCTGAGAAAGAGGAGAGAGAGAGAGAGATGGAAGTAGACGTAGACAGCCGGCTGGTGAAGTTATGCATAGAAGCGGCAACCGCCAACCGAGACGCCGTCGACAGGTGGCGGTTACAGCGGCGGAGTCTCGAAATCCTCCCTTCTCCCCTCGCCTCCGCTCTTCTTCACCGCCTCTTACACCGCCGCCTTCTCATCCCTTCTTTTCTCGAGTTTCGTTCCTTCTCTCTTTCCCTTCCTTTTTTTTGTCAATGAATTTCGATGATGAATTTGTACCGTCGATCGTCACATATTGTTCCAATTGAAATGATTATCTATGCATAGCTTAAATCGTAAGCTTGAAGTTTGTCAGAAATGTTGGTAGTTTGCTTCCGATCGTGTGCTTATTTAGGTGATTTGTTATTGATTAATTTTGAGATTGATCTTTAATTATGTGTTTTATTTAGCTGTTTTGAGCTTTGATTGAGGTGATTTTTGAATTTGTTGGTTGTTTTTTTGTTCTAAATTTGTGAACACTCATTAAGAATCGTTGTATTGTGTTTGATATTATGATATACATGTATAGAGCATTGCGTGTATTGATCGTGTTATCGGAAGATTGTCGAGTTGAACTAATCGAAGTTGATTTCGAGTTTTGATTCATTTTGGTGAATTGAATGAATAAATTGAATTGGTACTGGATGTTTGCCCTATTGATTTAGTTGCACTTGTTTCTGATTGTGCCGTGGTTTGATTTTCGCAAGTGGTGTTTCGGTGTAGGTTATTTAAATTTAGTGTTGAGGAAGTTGATTTAAGAGGAGAGAATTCTGTGGACGCGGAATGGATTGCTTACTTAGGAGCATTTCGTTATTTGTCCTCACTTAACGTTGCAGGCTGCTACCGCGTGAATAGTTCTGCGATTTGGCCCCTCTCAGGTTCACCATTTTTCTGAGCTCCGTTTTTTTTTTTTTGAAGTACATATTTTCTCGTATGCTACACTTGTGAGACTATTGGATTACGATCTTAAATATTTGTGAGTAGAAAACGTATGATTTGTCATGCATAGTTACCTTTAGTGCCCTCCAATTAGAAGCTAATTAGTTGTCAAGCTTTCAAGTTGGACTTCGTTGCGTTCTTACCATTCTTTTTATGTGGGACAGAGGGTTAAAATGGGGGCAGGTTTGGGGTGGGGTAGTGGTTTGCCTCTACTGGCCTTTATCCTTGAGTTACCAATTTCATTGAGAAGTGCATGTAAATTGTAATACTCAAATGTTCTCTTCTGTTTCAGGGATGTCTTGCTTAAAGGAACTAGACCTCTCGAGGTGTGTAAAAGTTACTGATGCTGGTATCAAGCATCTTCTATCTATTTCCCATCTCGAAAAACTGCACATTTCGCAAACTGGGGTAACTGCAGATGGTGTCATGCTTCTGCCTGCTCTTCGGAACATATGTACATTGGACTTAGGAGGCTTGCCTGTTTCTGATGCGGCATTGTATTCTCTCCAGGTAGGTTGTCCGCCTTTGTGTGTATGTTTTGTTTTGTTTTTTTTTTGTTTTTTTTTTTTTTTTCTGAGATCACCTTTGTGTCGTTTCATTCTCCGTTTTTTCTGGAAGTTGGAATCTTGGAGACACTTGGTGCAGCTCATACTGAAACTTTAGTCATATCGGCCCTTTGAAACTCTAAATATTTACGATCTCACTGTGTAACATGTAAACCAGTTGTATGCTTATATGTGCTTTTAGCCTACATTAGGATTTAAGTTTCAATCTCTCTTAGGACTGTATACCTTCACTTTCACAGCTCTGATAAGTTTACGCTCTTATCAATGTAAGCTGACATACCCATCGTATTTTCAATGGAACCAATTCTTCATCGTAATGAAACCAGTCGTACTTTTTAATAGTGAAACTAATTGTTTTTTTTAAGTTTTAGTAAACATGATTGTATATAACAATCAATGTTATGCACTTATGCCTCAAACTTATCTTTAGGTTTCTTTATATATATAAAACAATTTTATCAACTACATTAATATGTACATCATATATAACACAAAAAAAAAAAAGGGTTTTAAATAAAAAGTACTCTATAGTCCATATAAGTTCATAGTTTCTTTGGCCTGAAATGGCCTTGGGAATTTTTTAGTTGAAGCACATCGAAGTAATATTATGGGTTCTAGCAATATAAAAAGAGCAAAAAACATATGGTAGGTCCTATAATCGGTAAAAATGCACTTCAACCGGTGACGTATGCCAAAGGGGCTTAAATACCTTCCCTAACATAGTTAACGGCCCTCATATCCAACAGGGGCACACCAAGGCTGTCCATGGAAAATTTTAAGAACACTTGGTTAATTTCACAAAAATGGTCAAAACTGGCCAAAATCGAAGAATATAGTCCACGGTTTTTGGCCCAAAATGGCCGGGGAATTAAAACGGCTCAAACTTTTTGTGGAAGTCCATAGGGGCCAGATTATAGTTTTAGCAATATATTAGAGCCAAAACCTATTGTAGGATCCCAAACTTGGCAAAAACTGCACGCTAGTCGCAAGAGGTGACGTGTGTGGAAAGGGCTAAAGAACATTTTTAACAGAGGAACCAACCCTCATATCCAACGAGAGTGCTCTATGGCTGTCCATTGAGAAGTTTTGAGAATATAACGCTACTTTAAAAATTTTGGTCTAAATTGGCCAAAATCGAAGTCTATAATCCATGGTTTCTGGCTCAAGATGGCCTCGGAACAAATACAACACAAATTTTTCTGGAGGCATCTTGGGGTCATATTTGGCAAAATACTAGAGCAAAAAACGTAGGTTAGGTTCCCAAATCGACAGAAACCGTATACTTGACTCTACGGGTGACTTCTGCTAAAAGGGCTTAGAGAACATCCCTAACAGAGGAACCAACCATCATATTTCAACAAGGGTGCTCCAAGGCTGTACATGGTAAATTTTGAGAACATTGGTGCTACTTTAAGAATGTGGTCAACATTGGCCAATAAAACAAGTATGTGATCTACAAACAAAAACAGTTCAAACTTTTGTGGAAGTCCTTAGGGGTCATATTATGATTGTAAATTTGTAATCATTGAGTTATAAAAAAAAAAAAAAAAAAAGTATCTTGGGGGTGACACGCGCCCCCAAACTAGTTTGTTCATAAAGTTATATCCAGAGGTCTTTTTTACAAATAATATTGTGAACCCTCTCTTTTAGGTACTGACAAAGCTCGAGTATCTTGATTTGTGGGGTAGTCGTATAACAAATAATGGGGCTGCAGCCCTTGAGAATTTTCCCAAGTTGAGCTCCTTGAATCTAGACTGGACAAAGGTTTCAGTGTTACCAAACCTGACTTCACTCGAGTGCTTGAACATGTGTGATTGCTCCATATATTCTTTGATGGAATGTAGAAGTGGTCAAGCAACTTTGAGAAAGCTTGTTGTCCATGGATCTACTTTCTTAGAAGGTGGGAAAGTCTTTTCCGGCATTGAAACAAGATATCTGTCCTTTTTGAATCTATCAAGCACTTCTTTTAGTGATTATGGCTTTTTATGTCAAATGAGTGCTCTGGAACATTTGGACCTGAGCTTTAGCTCTGTACAAGATGATGCAGTTGAAGCAATTGTTTGCATAAGCGCGAATCTTAGACACTTGAATCTGAATAATACGAAAGTAAGCTCAGTTGGTATGGAAATTATGGCTGGACGCACCCCTAACCTTGAAGTTCTATCATTGTCTCACACATCAATTGATGATCTTGCTATACCATACTTTAGCACAATGCCTTCCCTTAAGGCACTCGACTTGAGCCATACGTACATTAAAGGTTATTGGACCTTTCTTTTTCAAGTATTTTCATCTCAAGTTATTGAAATAATAGTATTCATCTCGTCCAGAATTCTGAAAACTGCGATGGTTTATCTTCAGGTTGCACTCGGCATATAAACGACAGTCCGGATGATTTCCTTTCACTAGCAGCTCTAGAGGACCTGAAGCACTTGGAAAGTTTGAATTTGGAAGGAACCCAAGTGATAGAATCTGCTCTTCACATACTAGCTCGCTTTCATGCATTGACACACTTATCACTTAACAGCACCCCCCTCTCTGATAAGTCCCTGGATCATCTATCATCAGTTAAAAGCCTGGTGAATCTTAGTATGCAGAGCACTTTGCTGACTAATGGTGCCTTAGATATATTTGAACCACCCGTGACTCTGGAGGTGCTTGATCTGAGAGGTTGCTGGCTTTTAACCATGGATGCTTTGATGTCATTTTGCAAAAAGCACCCTAGTGTTATTGTGAGGCATGATCATCTGGATAAACCGGTCGAGGACCCTAACTGCTCCTCGCAAGTAACTCCAAAGCAGAACAGCTCGAAGGCTTCAAAGTCACAACAAAAGAATAGAACGCCATCTCCTGCGTCCTCCTTGCGGTTCAAGAAAGATGTTTTAGGTATAAAATGACACCATTATTTGTTTGTTGTTCCTAGCTGGTCTCCCTGGAATGGCACTAGTCTGTCATCTAACCCTCAATTGTCATTCTGAAACAGATCAGAGAATAAAGTACGGAAGAGAGGAGCTGCTTGCGTTTCAGCACCTGTGTGCGCCACTTGCTCTACCCAATGATGACGCAGAACTTTTAGCAAATCGGCCTGCTTAGTTATTCAAGTATACTAGTATATGTTTGTACTGTTCCTTTATGCATTCACATAATCTACCTGTTTATTCCAGATGAAATCAGACGGATCCCTGCAAATTGTATGGCGATTTGCTTTTTGTAATGGCAATCTGCATGGTTGAGAAGCTGTTTAAACATCTTGTTCATTTTGTGCATATGAACATGCAGCTGTTTTCTCTCTTAAATTGGAGGGGGAGAGAAGATTGTGATGAACAAGCTCCGGGAGGGAAAGGAGCTCCTCTTAACGCGTTTGCACACATTATCTTCCTAAACGCCACCCTTCTCGTTCGTTCTTAGAGGAAAAAAGCCCGAAGGTTGAACAACAATGACAAATATAAAAGCCCAGATCGATTACGAGATTGGAATTTATGTTCAAGGAGCCCTGTACATGTGGGCTGTGTAGTTGGACGCCTGGGCCAATAATACTGTTCCTCTGCGTCCAAACCGTATTTCCAATCTCGTCAAATAGAAAAGAAAAAATGATACTCTCGTGAACCAAGCTTTCGATTGTCGACATAGGAAAATTAGACCATTATATACGATTCACAAATGACAATAGTAATGTGCAACATTTTCCCCGAAATAGTGAATCAAGAAAATCAAATTAGGAAAACACTCAACAATGAGAGTTTGCACGTATCAAAAGAGACTCAAAGATGTCCGAAGGCAAAAGTCAATATATTGACTTCACTACCACTAGCCAACTGAAAATGGCCATCCAAATAATTCAAATACTTAATATTTACTGTATATGACAAAATACATTATTATAAAATTATTCATTTCAAATCCACAATTATATCATTAGCACCGGCGACCTATCTTCCAGCATAAGGGAAATGGATGTACAGGGAAACGAGAGAGTCCAATAAAGAGGATAAGTGAGTTGGAAGCAAATCGAACATAAAAAGTTTGTCATGCTCTTGACTAACTCCCAGTCTTGTACATTTCATCAATAACATTCTGCGCCAGAAAACACCCGTGTCAGCACAGAACAGATTTAACATTCCATGTATAACGCAAGAAAGCAAAGCTCCTAACTCTTACACGATCAAAATGCAGCGCAATTGCATTGGCCAACAATGCAAAGGTAAATGCTTATTAAAGCATGATGCAGTGAATAATTACCCAACCCAAAATCTTAGTGTTGGCGGTAGCTGGATAAAACCATGCAGGGCAATTTCGTTGGCCAAAAAACAAAGCTAAATGTTACAGCATTGATAGTGAATTGTCGAGGGCAGCTGGGTGAGGCCATGGGGTTGGTATGTTATTAATTTTCAATCTTCACAGTCAGAATTAACGTCATATCTGAACTTTCTATACATAAAGTACCATATAAAAGTTTACTACTAGCACTTGGTTTGGACGTGGGGAGTTGCATAAACAATGTATTTACCTCATAATATTTGAACATTTGTGGCCTCTTCTTCTTGTAGGTAGGGGTGAGGAGGTCACGCTCCATATCAAAGAGAACAGGGTCCAAATGGATGCCTCTGATAATCTCAAAACCTTTCAGCTGTTAAGAACAACATAGATGTCAAAACATAAACACTGATACACAAACAGAGAAAGCGAGAGACAGATTAGGCCTTAGGGGAAATTAAAAAAAAAAAACATGTCAGTGGCACCTTTTTCTCTTTTCCAATCTTCGAGAGCTCTGCAAGTATGTATTCCTTGGCCTTAGGGTTTGCACAAAGAGAATCGAAATCTCCCTCAATATCATTGGCTTCCGCCCAACGCTCAAGTGCACCCTTATTAGGATTAGCAACCGCAACAAGAAATGATTGAAAACTATTCCCATAGACCCATATCTGAAATAGAGAGAGGCATCAGTGCATGAACTACAATGGAAAACCTTAACAGTAGATAATTTTACAGACCATGACACTTCACAAGTTAATTCTCACTACACCTACGCCTTCATGACTCATGAGAAGTAAACCTAATTCACCTCATTTTGACAATGTTTACCACCATTAGACGCCCCTTGTCTGGCAAGGAAAAATTAGAAAGAATTTCAAATTGAAATATGGAAAACCAAGGTACATACCGCATCAATGGCAGAGCAAAGGCCATAGATGTTTTCCAAGTTCTCAACTGCAACATACTCTCCTTGTGAAAGCTTAAATATGTTCTTTTTGCGATCAATAATTTTCAGGCTTCCATCTGGCTGCCACTCACCAACATCACCTGTAAAAAACTTCATGAGCAAGTTGTGACACAAAATGATGTATGAAGTAAACATTTGCTTGGAATATCAGAAGAAAGCTAAACACCTGTGTGGAACCATCCATCAACCATGACTTCCTTAGTGAGATCTTCACGTTTGTGGTAGCCTGAGAAGAGAGTTTTTCCCCTCACACAAACTTCTCCACGAGGTGTGCTGGAGAGGGCATCATATCCCATCTCAGGCACAGATTCAAGGCACACATCCACATTTGGCACTGGAGGCCCCACCGTACCAAGCATTTGAAGCTCGTTCGGTAATGAGACAAACGTTCCCGCACAGGTTTCAGTCAAGCCTGCACAAAGGTTTTTGGGATTTAGCAATGTTATGAAACACTCGAGCCACCCAATAAATTTGTATTTATTTTCTTTTTTTTTTTTTGGAGAAGAGGATTTTCTCATAAGCACCCAAAAGGCTTCTTAATACAATACAGTCTAGTAGCCTACTATTGGCTAATGGCTATGTAGTTTCCATAAACATGTGTTGACGTATGTGCTATTCATTCCCCTTTTTTGGATGTAATTTTATTTATGGCCGCAAATTTCAGTGTATTCTTTCATTTCACCTAAGAAAGAAAGGATAATCCTATGAGAGAGGAGGAAAAAAAAAAAATTTGGTAAGAGAAAAGATCAGATAGGGGCAAAAGGCACTGGGAAGGAAAAAGCCAACAGCACATTAGAACATTGAACAAAAAACACAAGAAGACATCACTGGAAAGCTCAAGAGAAGCTAGCCATTTGGTGTTTCAATGTTTCTCCAGAATTACAAGTTTGCCCCAGATGCTTATTTAGTATATTTTTACTCTTTTTCTGTGATTTTTTTGTGAGAGAAAAGTAATCAACCATAAACATAGTCAATGCTAATGTTCAGAATAAACATACCATATCCTTGTAATACATAACAGCATGCGACCACACGCATAAATGTTTCTACATGAGTAGCAAGTGGAGCTGCTCCAGATAAAATTAGCCTCACTCTGCCCCCCAAAGCCTCCTTTACCTGAGATCAAATTAAAGTGAGTGTGAAGGGAAGCACAAGCTTTCTAAAGAAAGGGACAACAGAAAGATACAGCTGCATAATAACCCTGTAAGAGCCCCATTTCTCTACATACTATGGCTTGAACAGGTTTGGACATACAAAGGCTAACACTTAAATAATGACACCGTCTCCAGCAGACTTTTTTGAAGGGTTGAAGAAAGCTCTTTAAAGACCAAAGTAACAGCAACCTCAGTTGGGACAGTAAACAATCATTTAAAATAGCTCATACCTTGTTGAAAACAATCTTGTCAAAGATGGGAGCCGCCTCCGAATGCTTGGTTCCCTTCTTCATACTATTAAATTTGCTGAGAATTGAACAGTACAGTAAATCAGCAAATCAAGATGCTTATTACTAGAAGCAAATTCAAACTACATCCTAATACGACAAGTAAGGTGAATAACCAAAAGATGCATCCTACGACTTTAAACAATTCAATATATTTTTTAACGGTGCTCACCGTGAGTAAGCAAAGCCAAAAAGTGCACGTTTCAATGCACCCCCAGCACGAAGTTTCTCTTGCAAGCCTGAAAGTGAAACAACAGATATATATCATTCCATGGAAATGACTAATCCATTTATGATTTACCACACCACCGAAAAGGTTGTGTAATAGATTCATATAAAAGGCTTATAAATTTTTCTTCTAAATCCAATAGTTCACTACTAGAAAATCTGTCCATAAACTAAAAACAATCGGCCATTAAGCTTAGGGGGGAAAAAGTTTTCCGTAATCAACACAAGACGGAGGCAAAACGTGGCATGAAGACATTAATTAGTAAAGTAATGTACCTGAATAGATTCTATCCAAAACACGGGGAACAGCACAAAAAACTGTTGGTTTTAATACTCCAATATCTTCAAGCAACAACTTGATATCCTGTTAGTCAAAGTAATGAGTTAATTATGAATATTATCCTCCTAATATGCAATACAGAGGAATATTGCATTCGAAGGTTACTTTAAAACTGTCGAAATACAATCACTCACCCCTCTCCAAAATCCAATTTTCGCACCATGTGAAATAAAGGCCTCCTCAATCACACGATCAAATATATGAGCCAGAGGCAGGTACGACAGATACACATCATTCGCATCCAACTGTAAGATATTTTCTGAAGTTAGATACCAAATGTAATAAGGACATCCTATTTGATGACCATGATGAAAGAGAATTATATTCTAGTCACCTTTTCATTAGCATTCTCCAGGAAGCTAATAACACCAGCTATCATAGTAGTGATACTTTCATTTGATATCAGGACCCCCTTTGGGTCACCAGTTGTTCCACTAGTATACATTATTGTGCAAATATCGGTCTTCTCCTTTTTAACCAATTCATATTGTGTATCACCTGCCTGCAACACAAACAGATAATGATGGTTCTGACCCAAATAGCAAGGCCACCAAATACAATGACAAACAAGGATACCTTGAGAACTGAAGGTCTGTTTTCATTATGGCAACACATGTTACACATATTTAGAACCACCAATGTATAACATGAATACATGATTAGACAAATCATAAACTCAACTTAAGAATAATCATTTTTTAGGTGAAACATTAAAATCATACAGCCAACACTAAATCCATTACAAGCATGTTTAACTCCATAATATGAAATTATATCAAACTTTATATCCATGCCAAATGTTGAGCATTTAGCTTCATAACTAAATCCCAATTAATTTTAGTAACCCGCCTACAAAACAGCATAAGTTCTTAAACCATAAATTAATAATTCGCATCTAATCAAGGAAGCAATTTAAGTTAATGTTTTGGATTACAAAATCAATAGTAGTTTTAGAGGATAAAGAAAGGCTATAAAATAGCAGCTAATCTTGACCATGAAATTGTATCAACATACCAGTTGCAAAAAGTCATTCCAGTCATATATCTTCAGACCCAATTTTTCAACTTCTTCTTTCTGATCCGGGGATACCTTCCCAAAGCTCACCAAAGCTGTATAAGTAATAAGTTCGCCATGAGCAATAGGTAGTGGTTACTAAGTTAATAGCAAATGAGCAAAAGAAACTTACTTTTCAAATACTTTGAAGTGTTCGGCAGAGTTTTAAGAAGCTGAAACAAAGGTAAAAAGAGATTTACAACTCACTTCGAGCACATCGTGGCATAAAATCTTAATAGAAGCAACTGCAGAAATCGTAGCTCATAGAGCCATTATAAATACTTTGAATTTCTCAAAAGGATATAATTAGAAATAGCATGATATGGTAATACAGTGAATATGAGCTTCAACAGGTCATCCATCAATAATAGTTACTACTTCCATGGGGTATATAATTTGAAGCCTGAAAATAACAGGACGGAAGCCATACCTCAGGAATCTTTTTTTCTTCAACAAATGCAATAGTTACTTCCGCGTGGCAAATGATAAACTCCACAGCGCCAGCCCCTACATTTTATACATAAATGAGTTCCTAGCCGAGAGAACTACATAGTACAATGTGCAGCATCACAATAAACAAAAGATGCGAGGATAATGCTGCTGTTCAACAAGTAATCAACCAAAATTGATTTATAACAAAGAAAGCTAAAGACCTAGAACGGAGACGGACATACCGAGAGTGTCATACAATGGAACACAGTAGAGCCCATGGGCATTGCAGGCCTGCATATTGCTCAAGTGTTAGACTACAAACAGCACAGTATGTTAAGCAATGGAAATTAGCCAGCTTCCAAGGCACCAATCCTAAAACAACTTGTATTAAAGTGAAGTTTCAGAAAACACAATTGGAAAAGAAACTGAATTCCCCATGAGACGTTATAATGCTCCAAGACTATCGCCTAAAAATAAGTAGAGGGACGGGGCCATAAAGAGCCTTACCTTAATTTTCACAAACCCCAAAAAAACACAAACATAGAAGAACAAAAGATGAAGATGAAGAAGATACCTCCATGCTGACGACCCACTCTGCGCAATTTGCTCCATAGATGCCACAACGTCCTCCCTGCCACAAAGATATATAAAAGAATATTACATTGAAAGGTCACAAGTAAATTTTGCAATTTTGAAGGGAGTGGATGGGAGTTAAAAGGGAATACAGGAATAGAAGAGAAATATTGATTTGAAAGCTAGAGTCACCTATAGGACAAATAAAATTGGAATGCCCTAATAACTAGTGCGGATGCTGATAATTGAGAATGGGGAGAAAATACTAAAATATCAAAAATGATGGCAATAGGAAACAAACTTATAAACGGCAAAAATGCACCACTAATTGCTTCTATCACGGTTCAAACCTTCAGACCTTTGCCAAACAAAACCACCAACTGCCTGACTTAGCCGCTAGGCCACAAGCTTTTGCAAGTTAAAATACTACAGGATCTCTATTTATCAGAAGCTTAGAGAGGGATCAGGGATGTGACCCCCATTCCCTCCCCCCCCCCCCCCCCCCACCCCCAAGTGATTCACCTCTGATGTTGATCCCGGTAAAGTAGATAAGCTCATAAGAACCTCCTAAAAAACTTCAGATTATGTATGGGCACATAAGTCCGAGGCAACCCACAGGTCATTTCCCCTATATTTTGCTCGGATCGAATAAAAACCTCTATATTAAAGATAGCTTAAGGTCAATAGTCTTGTCACCTCTTGCTAGAAATATGGGCGTATGCAGACATGAACACAGGAGAGATCTCAGAACAGAAAATACGTTGACAGATCAGTTAATGGAGACATTACCTCACTGACGCCACAATGACGAATAGAGTTTCCTACTTTCATGACCGTGTCATAAACCTCCTTGTAAGTAAGCCAGACAAAGTCACCAGCCTGCAGTCACAGAAAAACAATTTGTGAACAAAGTCACCATGCATGAATAGCTGAGAACAGCCATATGCGGCATCATATCAAAAACTATAACGATATGGTAAGCAATGGCCAAGTACCTTTCCATCCACAACCTCACGGCGACCAAGCATTGGATTGTTAGGGTATTTCTCCACAGATATGCTGCAGCACAAAACTAGAAGTTACATTCAAATTATAGAGCTGATATCTGGATAAACATTATTGAAGGGGGTACAGGTTCATAATAAAGAATCCTGAAACTAACACAGGGACTTAATATTTCAGCAGGCCCAGCTGAGCCTGAAAGATAACGAGAAAAGTGGCAGTAAAGGGAAGCAAGGAGTTGCTAGCCAAACCCCGGACAAAAAAAAGATAACAAGTGTCCTTTGCTAATTGTTATATGTTCCTGGGTTCTATGATAACTAAAAACAGCCATGAGCCCATGACAAGGATCAGAAAAGCTCAAAGGACCAAAGGGAAACAGTTCAGAGGATAGCCTGAATGCCTGATACAAAATCATTTCACTAATTCCTAAAACTTATCAGTGTCCAAAACATGTCTTACACGTTGGAGAGTTTTGGAATCCCAAGAACCAGGGGTGTAACAGAGGGATGAGGTAAATTAACAGCGTCCAACATTTAGTTATCCCAAAACACTTAAAGGTCGTTCTAGGATGAGATCCTTGATACCACTTTCTCCTACAATATAAAGCAGGGTCCTGGTCATAGCCACAATGCAAGTAATACTACTTCATCAACCTATAAAGCTACTCAATGCACTTCTTGCCGAGGAGGCTTTAAAAGAGCAGTCAACTGATTACTCATTCACATGATCTTAGCCAACCAAATAGCACACAACACCATCAACAATAACAACAAATACCCTAGCGCCCCCAACCAAACCTAACATAATGCTTAGATGGCTAGTAGTAAGTAATCTATTCATAGCTCAATCCTATCCAAGCAAGTACTTCGCATGACGCTTAAATGAAAAGTATAAGTGTTTCGTTCATAACTCAATCCCAGTATACGATGCTTAATTGACTAGTATTCAAGTTTCCAAGTCTGAACTCAATCCTAACTAACGAACCTACCAAGTAACTTACACGACTACTATGCTGCAAATCGAACATACAACTCCTTTCAAGCTGTTATTCCTAACAGACAGAGACATATGCTCTTGGGTGGGGGGTGGGGGAAGAACAGACGGAGACATCTATGTGAAGTAATGTTCAAATAAGATGAATCTAGCTAGCGAGAAAGAGCATTGCAGCGCATACTGTCAAAAAAAATCCAATATCCACCAATTCCTTCCCCCAAAAGTAAAGCCTTTTTTCCATTGTTTAAGGAATACTCCAAATCATTCACAAGCAGCATATATATCATGGCATATTGACAATTTGGCATTAATTAGCGTTGCAGCTCGCCAACGCTCAAAAACACTCTTCTATCCACCAATTCCCTCGGAATAAAAGCCGTTCTTTTCCTTTGTTCAAGGAGTACTCCAAATTAATTCGCAATTATCAAACAGCAGGCTTCAAACAGATCAAAAACTCAACCAAATTGAAACTAAAAAAATCCGTCGTCGAATCATATCGACAACAAACAGCGCGTGCATAATGATATCAGAAGATTCTGAACAATACAACAAACTAACCTATCAAATTTCTAACCAATTTTACTACGACATCATGATCATAGCATAATACATTCTACACCGCAATTTAATCGAAACGAACCGAGTAATTAAAAAACCTCCGCATCACAGATTCCCACAGCATGTAAACACAGTAAAATTCCTCCATAATTTTCACAAAAATTAACCGCGACGCCGCAATTTCACTCAATCTCAATTCCTCGCTCGCTCACTCACACAATCAATCAAATCCATTAACAGCAAATAAGTAAACTTCACGACACAACAAAATATGTCAAAGATCAACCAAAAAACAATGGGAAAAAATACGAACAAAAACACAAAAGCTTCATAAACACGAAACAACAAATAGGAGAGAGAGAGAGAAAAGAGAGAGGCGCGGACCGAAAGATGTCCCAGCAAGTGTCCATGCCATTAGGAGGCTGAGGAAAACCGTCTTTAGCGAAATTATTACGGTAAACCGGTCCAACGGAAGGCCTACCGTCTTTCTCAGGCTTGGCCGGTTCGATCTCGTAGATAAACCGCTTCGTAGTTTCCGCCATTGTTGCTGACTTTCAAGCTTTCTCTCTCTAAAAAAACAAATATTCAAGGAAAATAATACAGAGAGTTGTTGTTAGTTATAGTTATGACGATGATGAGTGTGATGCGGGAGGAGAGAGAGAGAATGAGAGAGAGTTGAGAAATACAGATGGTGAGGAAAAAGAGAGAGGATGGGCGAGCCAGAGAGAAGTCCACGTACGCGTACGATTTTTACAAAGGGTTGGTTGATTTTGAACTTCGCTGAATTTTTTTGTTTCTTTGTTTTTGTTTTTGTTTTTTTTTTTTTTGTTGAGTATCGCTGAAGTATATGAACTAGACTAGACTTCTTCTTGGCTTTGGACTTTTCTTATGTTCTAGATTCTCTATTGGTTTTGATTTGATTATCTATTCTATATCCTCTATCGAGTACTACGAGTATATGGTGCGATGTTCGTTTTGTAATTAGTTAACGTGAATTGTGAAATGGGACTCTAATCGAGTATTAACGGGTAAAAAATTCTGCATTGTATAATTGTTCTATCAAACAAAAGGTTGCGAGTTTAAATCATAACTAGTACGTAAAAGACTAAAAACTACTCTCAATAGACGATGGGTTTGTGGTGGTGACTTTTTTTCTCAACTGCATTAGATGGGAAGGTTGGCTTATTTTATTTCTTTGACAATATTGATAGATTTGGAGGGTGTTAATGTCAACGTTTATATTATGAGGAGAATCCGACATCAATGGAATTTGATATATTTGGAGGAAAAGGTCAAATTCTAATCACTCGCATATAATCCTATACAAATGAAAGTTGAAGGACATGTATGTCGACATTGATGTATGTGATTTGTCTCTCGCAAAACTTAGAATTCCAAATTAGTTGAGAAGTACTAACATTTGAGGAGTACTTTGTACTTAGTCTTGTGTATGTACGGAGTACTAATATTTACAATTCATACTTTAATTTTAAAATTGCTATAATCAGTCCACAAAGTTTGGTGAACTTTAGTATAACTTTTTTTTTTGTCAAGTTGAAGGATTTTTGGGAAGTATATCTTGTAAATGTGTAATGTCAATGTTTACATTAAGAAGAGATCAATGAAATTTGATCCATTTGGAAGAAATGTCAAATCACGCATACACGATGTACGACAAATGACCATATGAGGTCATAATGATATTCATATTGATATTTGTGATACTTTTAATTGTATAATTGTGATTGGTAAGAACCACTAATAACGGTATTGAGATTTATTTAAAAAAAAATAAAAAAAATACTGGTATTGAGATGATCAAGGTTAACCTAGTGGCTTGAGGGTTGTGTCTAATTCGGCTTCTCATGTCTTTTTCCCTACAACATTAGGTGCAACTTTCGACAACAAAACAAAAGCTAACAACAATTTCGGTCTCAATTTTAGGAACCATTATCTAGCGGTTCCTAGCTTTTAAAGCGGATGTCCACTCTTGCTCACCCTACCACTACTTTGATACGGAAAATGATAAATCCTACAAGACTATCACAAAAGAGCAATTAAATCCGCTCGTCTACAACAAGTCTCATATGAGACGGTCTCACGATAACTTATTGTGAGACGGATTTAATTGTGTAAAAAGTGAACCGTTTAACATTGATCGTGACCATTATATTGTTTTTAGTGATATTATTAGTTTATGATTTAACAATATAAGTTGTGATTTAAAAGGGTCACAACATATAAAATTAGGCATAATTTCTAAAATAACTCAATTACTCATTTTATATGGGGCAATCTAATCTTACAATAAACTAAAACCATCACTAAAAGAAGTAAAATGGTTACTAAGAATGTAAAAAAGGTCACCATTTATATAGAGAAAGATGATCTCACAATAAATTAGTGTGAGACCGTCTCACACAAGACTTACTGCCGTTACTGGCTCGTCTATAGATCACATGAATCAGCTAAAGGAAGGCATCATGGTACTATTGAGTCTTGGATAAATGCATGGCCCCTTACATCTCCACAAACATGAACAAAGCATTAATGTAATATTCTTTCTATTTCACTTTTTTTTTTTTGATTAACAACCCATTCTCGATAGACTACATGTTAGCCAAATGGTCAAGGTCAAGAGACCTACATGGCTACGTAGTGAACACGTTTTAGTGTCATGAGTTAGATCGCTTGATTGCTCATCTTAAAAAATAATAATAATTTTGAGAAGATAAATTCCATTCAACGCTACATTTTTTTGTTGAAAACATTCAACGCTACATTTTTTTGTTGAATCCATTCAACGTTACACTACGCGACCAAGCCAACCGGTGATTTACGACAAGTTTTTCTTCATTTTTAAGTTTCACAAATAAAACATAAACTATCGGATGGGTTTTGTTGGGAGAGTTTGAGGATACAATCCGCCAGAACTTGCAGTCATCGCTAACGGGGATCAAATTCCAGAAAAAGTCCACGAAACCACCAAAAATCGCGAAGAGCGCAGAGAAATCCTTGACAACCTTGAAATTTAAAAATTTGTTACTCCAGTCCTCCACCGTTTCGTGCGGTCTTAATCCTCAACAAGTTTTTTTTTTCTTCTTTTTCACCGCAGCGACCAGTTCTTTATCTTTCTTTGCCGCACACAGCGTTGGAAACTGGCGCCGGATCGTCGGAAAGTGCAGCAACGAGCTCCGACGACGGTAAGTGAATAGGAGCAACACGGTGGCGATTCCGTGAGGAGAAAGAGTGGAGGAAGCGAGTGTTGTCATTTTGGATTTGTGGGGGGTTTTTCGGGTGGTGGAAGTGGTTGTCAGAAGTGGGGGTTTTATCGAAAATGATCCCTAATAGCGATGACCGCAAATTTTGGCAGATTGTATCCTCAAATCCTCCCAAGAAAACCCTCCCCAATAGTTTATGTTTTATTTGTGAAATTTAAAAAAGAATAAAGACTTGTCGTAAATCAACGGTTGGCTTGGTCGCGTAGTGTAGTGTTGAATGGATTCAACAAGAAATATCATGTTTCGTTCGTTTTTAACTATCACGCTCTCACCGAGCCGCATCGCTCGTCCTTGACTCTCACTCCTCTCCGAGCCGTTTCGCTTGTCTTCGACTCTCGTTCCTCACCGAGCCGTTTCGCTCGTTTTCGACCACCTCCGATTGACTTCTCGCCGTCGTTCGTCGATGCATTTTCCGGTGATCCGCTATTTTCAGAGATAATGTAGCGTTAAATGACGACACCTATATGCTCGTCCATTTGGCGCAGAAAAAGAAGATGGTGATTACGGAGAATCTATCCACGGTCGGCAAGCGGGCCGTGAAAAACCTAGTTGTCGATATTGACGCCGCATTGCTGGTGTCCTACTGTTTTCGCGTCAGTCGGAAATGTCTCGAGAAGGTGGAGGAGTTGAGCGATTTTCGATTTCAATGTGACGAAAGATAAGAAGATATCAATGAAACTGATTTATTCGGAGGAAACTTAAGTTCTAACCACTCGCATATACTCATATACAAATGTGGAGGACATGTTGCGAGTTGCTTTTATACCAAATGAATAGTTAAGTAGCTCCCAATATGCCTACTTAAGAAAGAGTTTCAAATGTGAAAAATCATTGGGGATGAGGGTATACATAGGAGACTCGGAGACTAAGTTTCCTGACTACGAATCAAGCTTCTAAACTATTGTACTTGTTTCTAATTACACCAAACAAGAAAAGAGCATGAAGCAGCCGTTGATCAAAAGGTGCTACTTCTTTACAGTTTTCGTAATGGGGATATAGGCCATTGTGAGCCTTGGTTTTTGTTTTAATTCTTGGATGAGCTGCTTGCCTTGACTGCATGCTTGTTTCACCTGCTTGCTTGGACATTTTACACAAAAGGAGCATTATAAGTAATGCTTTGTAACAAAAAAAATAAAAAAAAAATAAGTAATGCTTTATTGAAGTACTTGTAGAGTTGTAGGCACGTCTCTATTAGATATTCCTCTAATCCGCGTTCCAATTTAATAAGTGTCTAACTTTACTAATTTAGGCTCTATTTGATAAGACTTAATAAAAGTAGTTATCAGATCAGTTCAGAGTCATTCAAATCAGATCAGATCGGATCAGCGTCATTTATATCAGATCAGAATAGAATTGCCCAAAAAGCAATCAATGAGTTGGTCATTTATTGATACTAATTCGTTGAAATTCAATCAATTTTTCAACTAATTCAGATCAAACCAAATAAGTTTAGAGTCATTAAAATCAGATTATGAGCAATCAAATTAAATCAGATATGATCAGAAAGATGCAGTCTTATCAAACAGAGCCAAGTCAGTTTCCATATTGGCATTATAAGGGTGAGCCGGTCCATTCCTACCAAATGACTATCACTAAAAAGAACCCAAGCCAACCCCAAAGCCCACTTTAGTATGTATGACCGGGCTTAAGGCCCAGAAACTAATCTCAGCTTGACCCAACCACAAGACCCCTTTTGTTCTTAACATCTAGCCCGATCCATGATTATCTCTAGGAGTAACGTTTCTCCTATTATAGGGTTATAGGTCAGTTAGTAGTGAAAAAACAAGAAAAGAAAAGAAAAGAAAAGGTGTGAGTTGTGAGTTTGGGGCTTTTCCGACTTTAAAACAAATGAAAACGAGGGGGGGAATTCTGGAGTATTCATAGAAGCGTTGATAACAATGGCGGCATGTGTTACCGCTGCTAAAATTAATTCTTATTGCTCGCTTATGTGTACGAATCCTCCCAAAATAAGCGTGAAATTGAGAGGAGGAAATAAAGATGAGGTCAGATTCGGCTTATGGAAGAAGTTTAGCCCTGGTCCATTAACTCCACTCGTCACTAAAATCAGCCCTAACGAAAACAAGTCTCATGTTGGATCTTTGCGTGCTACTCTGGAACAACAACAAATGTTTGATTGTCTCAATGATCTCGCCTGTAGACAAACAACCTTTCCCGCCATCGAGGTATTGTAATTTTCTTTGCTATTTTGTTTGCTTGTCATTGACGATACGTTATTGATTTGGGGAGGGGGTGGGGGGTTTAACTTGTGAAGTTGAAGTTCGAGAGGTTGTTTAATTGATAATTGAGATTATTACCGTCGTTTTAGAAATAAAATCGGTGTGATTGATTGATATCCTGAACCTAATTAACCGGGGTTGTTTTCTATGATAGAACATGGGTTATCGGAAAGAACTACCCAAACAACCTCTCGAACTACAAGTTCACATGTTTCTTTGCAATTTATTCAGTGTTGGTGGACAGAAAACAATCTGGGTTGTTCAGGTTATCAATCAATCCTTCCGATTTTATTTCTAAAACGATGTACGTTGATAACCTCAATCATGGTTCTATGTACATTGGTGTTCACATCTAGTGGTATGTTTGGTATCAATGTATCATACTATCATGGACCCAATATTAAGTTAATATTGGGTAATGATAACGCCATGGCATGAATGAATTTATGCACGCTCTTTTGTGCCTGGCACGGCGGCAAGTCATAAACCCGCACGGGTCTATGACTTGTCAGGCACAAAGCAGCGCGAATCAGTATTGGAGGGACTTTGATGGTTGTGTGCACATGTTTATTGCCTTATTCAGATTTTGTTAGAAGATAATAATGGAGCTATCTGGAATGAGTTGAAGGACATATGTGAAGGATTCGGTTCGTCCAACAAATCCAAGTCTACATCAAAACTGATGTTAGAGATGATGCAATTCTTGTTGAGGCATGATAAATGTTCAATTCATCACAATGTAAAGTTTGTGCATGACTTTCCGCCCAAAAAGGATAAAGAAGTAAACGAATGGCTTCATTGGTGCTATGTAGCTGAGTATAGAGTGGAACTTTTTAGAATGTTTACCAAATTGTTCAGATTGTTCAAATGGGGCCGTAATTCAAGCACTGTCTTCATACGGCTCACGACACACATCAATAATGATGATGTCTCTATGGATGAGTTTAGAAACTGTTTAGCAGAACATGAAGATGGTGATGTTGATGTTGATGACCTCTTCAGCAAAATCTGCAAGGGTGATAACATCGCGATGCATCTGAGTAGCACCATTTGTTTCCAACCCAGAGTACTTTTATTTGCATCTGCTAAGCAGGACTTCGGTGAGAGTCCCCCTGTTTTCGTATTTGATTCTGCCTTCGGTGTGGACGAGATAGTGTCAAGTATGCCAACTGCATTAGATAACTAGGTACTGGCGTGTTAATGTATGCTAGTCTTCTCGCAGCAGTGGTTCATTAGGTGTGGACTTTGTATCTATTTCCATCGCTCTTTGTTAATAAAGTCCTAATAGTAGCTGTAGTTAGCCTCTAAAGTCCTATTTCCATCATCTGTTTTTCTGGTAAATTCACATCCTTCGTGAACATTGCAACTTAGATTCATTACAGACTCTGGAAATCGAAGTTCCGCCAAGCCAAAGAAGTGGTTGCTTCATGCCTAGAGTGAGAAGTATTTGATATGCTCTTGGAGTTAGATTGTTATGCGCACCCATAAAATCTCAAAATACACATTCACCATGAAAAGAAGATTGAAGATTGTACTCTGTACAACTTTGGGATTAATCTCCAATTGCCCATGACTAGTGTTGGATATTGATGTAAATTAAAGATGTATTGAAACGATAGCTCAGGGAACGATTTTCGCACTATTGTAACAAAGCCCAATTTTTATTATTATTTTTACAAAGAAAAAAAGTTTGGAGAACCAGTATCCCGATGTCACTTACGAACACCCAAAAGAAAAGAAAAAAAAATTGTCACCGCACGCTTTAGTCTTTACACATCCGTCTACCATTCTCGTTCAATGTCAGATGGACCAGCCTTAAAGACAATTGGAGAAGGACTGCGACCAAAATCATTCTTGTTGGATGCATATAACAGTAAACCGGGTTCCAATTTCATCCGGACAAGGTTACCCAGACACTGTGAAGTACCAAAATCTTTCTGGCAAATTTTAACGAGGTCGTCACACAGATCATCGGGAAGATATTTGATTAGATAGTCCACATAATAGTCCCAAGTAACTTCTCTATCTACGCATGCTAAGACACGCACAAAGACAGTGTTGGAAGTATGGCCTGAAATCAGCCATCTCCACCATTTTCCACGCTTTCGAAAGTTTTGTAGATCATACTCCGCCCATTGGCATTCTCGTATTAATGGAACCTCTGCCCAAGGATACACAACAGACCTTACGTTTCTGTGAACCCAATTTTTGTCATGCTTGACGAGGAATTGCAACATCTCGCGTAACATGTTGGACGTTGAGCTGAAATGTTCACATGAACTAAAATCTTCACACAACTTTTTCAACTCATTCCATATCATTCCATTGTTATCTTTCATCATAATCTAAATACAAAATTAAAAACGTTAAAAAAACTCATTCCATATCACTCCATTGTTATCTTTCATCATAATCTAAATACAAAATTAAAAACGTTAAAAACACTCATCCCAGATCACTCCGTTGTTATCTTTCAATAATCTACAGACAAAGTTGATCTAGTTTCTACAAGAGAGTTGAATGGTCAATGGTTAATGAATTTAAGATTACAAACAACAACAAAATTTGTGGCAGTGGATCCCTCACACCGCGAAATTGGAACTTAAGGCAAATAAATTTATTGGGGAAATCAATTGACATTGCAGTTAAAACACATGCCAAAACAATTTTTTCATTGAGGGGGTGGTGGAGTACTGGTGGTGTTGTTGCGGAGTGGGGAAAGCGACCGAGGTCGCAATTACAACACCTAGCAAAAACAATTTTTCATGAGGGGTGGTGATGGGGAGAGATCCTTCCCCCTTCCCCCTACGCGAAGAAGCAACCTCAGTCGCTGATTGCAATTGCAACACCCCCCCTATGCGAAGAAGCAACCTCAGTCGCTGATTGCAATTACAACACCTAGCACAGCACAAGGGGGTGAAATTTGGGGAGAGATCCTAGCAACCTGATTACAATTACAACACCTAGCACACGACGAGGGGTTGAAAGATGGGGAGAGATCCTCCCCCTTCCCCCCTCCGCGAAGAAGCGACGTCAGTCGCTGATTGCAATTACAACACCTAGCACAACACGAGGAGGTGAAAATTTGGAGTAATACCTCCCCCGCGAAGAAGAAAAAAAAAAAAAAAAAAAATTAAACTGATGAGTCGTTTCCCCAAACAAGCGAATGAGGTTGCTTTGCATCTGCCCCCGAAACTACCCCCAACAAACGCATTGCCGATATCGTTTACATTGCTAAATTAACCAAATATCAAAGACCTCAATTTCATCATACTAATAATGATACTAATAACAAAATAATAGGGAGTAATTAGAATTAGAATTAGAAATAGAATGATGATAATGAGTGTACCTCAACGACAGCAAGGTCCCCCCTCGCATCTGCTAGAGACTTTCGATGCTTATCATCTGTTGGTGCTGAATCTTGAGTAGAAAGATTCTGGTCGGAAGGGAGGAGGGAGCAGCAGCGGCGAACAGATGAGATTCCGATTCCGATTCCGATTTGACAAGGGTAATTTTTAGGGTTTATTGTAACGGACAAATTAGGCTTTTTCTTATTGTCCCAAAATTTAGATTGGACATGCTGGAATCTTACCGATTTCGGTTTATTATAGGTAGTCGAGGCGGCGGCGGAGGTTGTGATATGCGGATTTATTATCGTACGCTTTGAGGCAACCCCTGACGCCATGGTAATTTGCCCAAAATAACCAAGAGTTCAGAGAGTCATGAAAGTAGATACTTGTGGTTTCTTTTTCTTTTTCTTTTTTTGGACTTGTGGAGATTTCGGACGAGTGAATGAATATTTGACCTAAAAGTTCAACCGAATTATACTTTAATTTGACCCAACGCAGGAAAAGTTCAACCGAATACGTATTTAATCCAAACCCAATCGATATACATTCGAAGTGAAGTTCACTTCAAGCTGAACCCAAAAGAATTGGTCCGAACCGATCCTGAATTGCAAAACTAATTGTGATTATGCCTGGCAAAAACCTAATTAGGCATGTACGACTTAAAATAATCTCAATCCTAACCCACAAAATATGAATTAAATAGATTGTGCACAGAAATTCATCTAAACATACTCGTCTATGTACCTTCGATTGTAAGATGATACAAATACAACGGTTGTAATATCGTTCCCCCGACTACGAATTTTCAACCTTCACTTTTAACAACGGGAGAGATAAGATATGCATGATAGAGTTAATAGGGTATTCAATTCCCAATTTAGGATGAAGGGTTTTATTGAAGAAAATTCCCAACTTTGAATAATACTGTAGCATTTGCAATGAATTAATCACATTCCTCTCCTCTAAAAAAATTAATCACATTAGACCTGGGGGGTTAGTTGAACTTTAATCTGGCCATTTCTTTTGACAAGTGGAGTGTTCCGTAATGAGGTAAATACTACAATGCGGTATATACAAATACCTCCTACAATGTTTAACTTTTATTACCTACAGAGATGGTTACATATGATTATTTATGTTAGCCAAGTCCAAATTATTTTGGGAATAGTGTCTCATTGTTGTTATTGTTGTTATACCTCCTACATTTTGTATACGGCAAATTCCCGTGGTGCCCCCGAACTATGTCAGAATGCTCGTGGTGCCCCTATGTTTGAAACTTGTACACTGTGGTGCCCCCGAACTTTACCCCAGCCAGCACATGGTGCCCTTCCTACCCTTGACCGTTAAGTGATGACATGGCAGTGATTAGCGGTTGGCGGGAAAGTTAATTAAGGATTAACTATTATTTAATTAAAAAAAATTAAATTTTTTTTTTCTCTGAAACTCGAAAATTTTACATTAAAAAATTCAAATTTACAAAAATTAGTGCCCATGGTGCCCCTGAACTTTACCCCCAAGTGCACATGGTGCCCCCTAACTTTACCTCCCAATGCACATGGTGCCCTCCTGACTCTTGTGTAACGGCTAGTTTGAGAAATAATCGTTGTGAACTTCACTGTTGTGTGTATTTAAACAATATTATACCCCCAATGAGCTTATAAAACAATCACTAACTTCTCAAAAACACTCATAACCTTCCCCAAACACATATTGAAATTAAATTAATTCCATGAATTTTAATTCATGTTATAAGAGGGGCACCACGTGCACTGGGAGGTAAAGTTAGGGGGCACCATGTGCACTTGGGGGTAAAGTTCAGGGGCACTAATTTTTGTAAATTTGATTTTTTTTGTGAAAATTTTTCAAGTTTCTGAGAAAAAAAAATTTTAATTTTTTTCTTAAATTTTTTTAAAATTTTTTTTTTTAATTAAATAATAGTTAATCCTTAATTAACTTTCCCGCCAACCGCTAATCACTGCCATGTCATCACTTAACGGTCAAAGGACTAACGGAGTTAACGGTCAAGGGTAGGAAGGACACCATGTGCTGGCTGGGGTAAAGTTCGGGGGCACCACAGTGTACAAGTTTCAAACATAGGGGCACCACGAGCATTATGACATAGTTCGGGGGCACCACGGGAATTTGCCGTTTTGTATATAGTGAAAAGTTGGATATGCCCCTTCCATCAATACTGTAGCAACAATGACAGCCCTAAAAAGTTCACCCTTCACATTGCATGCACTGGTTTTACGGTTTGCATCCAAGTCCTAAATTGGTCTGGTGTACTAAATTTATTTAAGTGTGGTCTCTACTCCTCTATTGTGAGGAGGTGCACCATGGGCATGGTCAACAACAAATACACAATTAACATCGTAAGCTACGATGCATATACACAATTTATAATTATGACACAAAAAAAAGGAAATAAATCTACGGAGCACGTTAATAGCAAAGCATGCATGCATGAAGGTGTACATATTTATACTTTTATAGTATATGTACATATGATCTTCAAAAACAATAAAGCAGTAGTTTCATATTGTCATGTGTATATATACAAATGATATGATAAAAGTTTCATAACCATGATATTTTGTTTATGCTATACTCGAGTCGATTGAAACAAATCTGATTAGATAACAATACTAAATCATACGGGGTCATAATATTATATCATATTTAAAATACATATAATTGCTCCATTAGAGAAGTACAAAGTAAAATTGTTACACTACGAATGTTGTCATGTGTCGTAACTGCATATATAACTCGATGATATTATAAAATATCTAAATCATAATATTATGTTTCGTCTATGCTCGGGTAGATTGAAACGAATCATATCAAATTAGATAACACCATGGACTTAAATCATATATAGGGTTATAATAATATTTTGACTTACACACGTGTCGATATCACAATTAAAAACATACAATTACTATATGAATATCGTTTAAAAAAAAACACAGAGTAAAAATGTTAGTCTACTCTATGAATGGTTCGATTTGCGGGTGGTTCATCTAATGTAGTCGACGTTGTGGTTCATCTAATTGAATCGGAGAGAATATTTAAGGATTTAAGTTGACTAGTTTTCACGGTGAAAATACTCAAATACTCCGTAGCAAGTAAGACTTGAGAGGTGAAAACGGAAAATTAAAAGGCGAAGTAGTGTACTAGTATAGTGTTCATTCTCTACTCCGCCAGCGCCACCACCAGCGCCACCTTAACGCCGCCCTAAAAAACCCCAAATCAATTAAAACACTCCCATAAAATCCAAAATGAACGCCATTTCTCTTCAATCAACATCCAACTCCACCATTCGCCCCTTTCGGTAGGAATTCCGGTCCGCCGCGCTCGATTTCGACGTTATCTCTCCTTTCCGATTAGACGTCTCTGCGCTTCTTCCAGTGCCGCCGACGACGGTGGTGCCAATGCCGACATCATCAAGAAGTTCGAGAAAGTGAAGACCGTCAGCGTCGCTAACGACGCCGCCGCCAAGAGACTCGCGAAACTGTTGTTGGGCGTCGCCGTCGCCGTCGCCACCGCGGCCTACCTGAAGCGTAACGAATACGTTGTTAAGAAGGTGGAAGAATATACCAGCGATTTTGTTAATTTCATTAGATTAGGCGGTGGATGGCGTATCTACCCGTGCCATTTGTGCTTCCGAGTTGGCTAACCTTCCCCTCCTTGGCCTGTGTTTAAGTCGTGGTCTCGAGATTATTGGTGGTTCCATGTTTATGTTATGCCATATGTGAAATTGGAAGTAGTAGAGAGCTTTGCTAATCACTTGGGTTTTGTTGGTATGTATGGACATATTTAAGAGTCTGGTTGCCTTTTAAGGGGGAATATCCTCCGAAAATGGAGGGGAGTTAAAACTGATTGGCAATTCATCTCTCAGCCACTTCTTTGTTGAAATCAAACTTCTTATTAGATGTGAATCTAGGACGCATGGTTCTCTACTGATGTTACTCCCACTCTCAGTGACACGTTTTTATTTAAGGCACCCATGACAGACATTTAATGCTTGTGCATCATTGGTTGTCAAATGCTTTCCGCGTGCCTTTCCCTTGACTGAGCCTAGTGCTGTCAAGTTATCATGGTCTGTTTGTATCACCATTGTTATGACTACTGATTATAGCAGCAAGAATTTATGATGTTTGCCTCAACCAATCTTATCATACGATCTATTCTGTTTTTGATGGGCTTTGTCGTCATGGTTGTAGAGTTCCTTCTGATCGATCGACATTTTCAGAGTTAGACATAAGGCCTATTCAATGGCTTACTTCAAACTTTTAGCAGAAGGAACTCCTGAATTCTCTATACATAAGGAGGTGCACTCTGCAGTTAACTGCAATGTGCATTTGGAGGTGGAGTACCACCGGGGTCTGGGGATCAGGGAGTTAAGAGTCACAATTTTATTTTAGTTTCTTTTTGGTTGCGCTCTGCTCTTTTAGCCACTTCCAGTTGATATCGAGCTTCATATTTTATGCGAATTTTGAATGAACTCTTGCTTTTGCCTCACCTGAATTCACTACGGTTCATATTGACTTGAATTTCAAAAGTGCTTTCATCCCCACCCCGTTTGTTTGCCCCGTACCCCTGTTTGACGCACTCCTACTATGGACAAGTTATGTAATGATCTATGTCCTAACTCATAAGGCTTGCAGTAGTATGATATATGTTTTCCATGCTTATATTATGCCACATGGTTCCTGTATTTGTGGATGATTCATATGCCAATATGTATTGGAATTTTGGAAATAGTGGAGAGCTTTGTTACTTTGCTTTTGTTGGTGTGTATTTACATGTCAGACATCCGACGCTTGTGTTTCATAGATCGGCAAATGCTTATTGTGTGCCTTTTCTTTGGCTGAGCATTTGTTTAGTCTTATTGTTACACAACTCTTTTGGTACTGATCTACTAGGACTTAGAGGCCAGTATTTACGTGTGCGCAACTAGCTTCAATTGGATTTGTCCTATGAGGGTTTTGTAGATGGAATTACCAAAAGTTGCAGGATATTCTGGAAGATAACTAGTCTGAGATTGATATTAACTAATTATGTGCGGAAGTTGGGAGCAGGTCTTTAGCTGTAATAGTGTAATACTTTGTCGAGTATTATTTCATTGAGTTCTTGTGTAACTCTTAGTTTCGAGATGCTTTGTGTTTCATGGTTAATGATGTATTATGTTTTAACTGATGATAAAGGTTGCAGTAGCATGATATATGTTTTCCATGTTTATGTTATGCCACATGGTTCCTGTAGTTGTGGATGATAGTTTAAACAAGATGGCTCAAGGGTGGACGGGTTTATTTATGCTACAATTCCATGTAAATTTGTTTTTGATGGCAGATGCCAAATGATGTGTGGAAAGAGGAGTGGGGGAGTAGCAAGTATATATGAGGTTTAAGAGTGGTGCAAAAGCAAGAATATGAGTTATGGATAGTCTAAAGAGCTGAACAATTTATCAGATTAGGCTGTGGATGGCGTTTTCACCCCTGTGCCATAGAGCATGTTTGGCTTACTGTTTTGGTGGAAAGCGGAATGGGATCATCAGTTCCATTTCCAAACTATGTTGAAGTACCATTCCGCTAGTTATGTTTTTGGGTTGAATCCAAATCCTCCAAATTGCTATCTTAGCCCCCATCCCCTCTCGCATCTTCTGAGGATTAGGAATCATGGGCCCAAACCTATGACTTATGATACATCTGCCACCACCCACCACCATCACCACCACTAATATGCCCATCCAAGTCATCTCTGCTTTACCGTCAATTGTCAGTCACCAGACCACCATGCTTCTCATTTGATTACCACCCACAGTCTGTAGAGAGACGGAGGGAGGAGAGATGGCTCCTTGGTCCTTTCTTTTCCAGGTGTACAACTTGAGCGAGGAAATGACATTGCTTAAAATGATTTAGCAATGATATACTGTTACTGTATATGTTGTTGTTGTTGTTGATGTTGAATGTTGTTGTTAATGATGTGTTATGTTGATGATGGTGGTGGCGGCATTGGATTATGATGAATGACGAGAGAGAAGATGAGGGTTGATAATCGTTGGCTGATGGTGAATAATATGATTAATTTGGGTTGGAGGATGAAGATGAGAGGGGAGTGATACAGATTTTTTTTGGTGATAATTCGAGTGATACAGACTTGGTTTAGAGGAGAGAGAGGCTTTTTTTTTTTCTGTTCTTTTTCCTTTGTGTATGTGTGTGTGTGCAGTTTGGCCTTCCATCTTGCCATTATCAGTCACCGTTCAATTGATACTTTGTATGTATTCCGAACCAAAATTTGTATCTATTCCGTATGTTGCTCCTTTGTTTTTCATGGAGAAATTTAAACAAGATGGCTCGAGGGTGGATGGGTTTGTATGTAAATGTTTAGTTGATGGCAGATGCCAAATGATGTTTGCAAGGAGGAATGGGGCAGCAGCAACCAGCAAGTATATATGAGGTTTAAGAGTGGTGCTAAAGCAAGGATATGAGTTATGGATAGGCTAGAGCACTGAACATTTAGTAGAATAGGCATGGCGTCCTCTTGCTCTTACTATATGTGCTATAACAATGAGCTCATTTGCTTTTATTTTTTCTGTTTGCAGGAAATACGTCAGAAAATCTGGTTCATCTCTTCCCGTGAGCAGTGAGGAGGCGAAACAATTCCTGGAGAAAGCACCCGTTGAATTCAAGGCGAAGATTGAAGAAGAAGCAGCAGCCCTTGCCAACGCTCACTCTAATCTACTCACTGCCTATCGTGAATATCTGAAGCTGCTTATTTCTGAGTAACTCAAGGGAGCTGTAGCAGCTTTTCATAATGTAATTACGCACGTAAATTTTGTCCGAGGTACTGTGACTACGTTAATTTTGGTCAACAGTTTTTAAACGAAGCACACCTGTTGAAGTGGGGGAACATGGAGCAAAGCAACGGCCCTAGCCTGTCTTAACTCTAGCTTGACCGTAAATATCTAACTCGGCTTGTTCTATATGTAATTCAACCTTGTGTGCTGTTTGAGTAGCTTCAAAATGTAGTTACACAAATTTTGTTCGAGGAAAATTTTGGCTTCACTTTTGGGCAAGATCTCAATTTGAAGGGAGTACAATAAGCTTGAAAAAAAAAGCTAGCAGAATGTCAGGCGCCAGCTGATCCTAATTCTACCAAAAAAATGTGGAGTAAGAATTCTAATAGCATCGTACTTATTTATATGATCAAAGGTTATGAAGCTTCCAAAATTCACAGGAAGTCGAGATCTATCAAACTTGCAGACTAAAGTTTTTTCAACGCTTCTTGTTTTTCTTTCTTTGCTTCACTTGTCTCTCTAAACTCTTAAGCCGCTGACTGAGGACAGCTGATGATGATGGTGATGTTGATGTTGCTTTCCCATCAACAGCGGGTTTTGATTGCCCGGCAGCAGCAGGTATAGCGGCAGTACTTCCCGAGGCAGCAGCTTGCTTGAGTGCTTGAAAAAGTGAAAACCCAGATTGCGTGCCTGGTTTTGTAGTAGTAGGTGGAGGTACTGGTACTTTCGGAACTCCCAGGGCCTCTTTAACACCAGGAATTTTGAGCACTACACAGATTTTTCACAATAATCAGACATTGACAGCATAGTCATATGATCATGCAAGATAATACATCCATTGATCATAGGTATGGTATTATCTCACATTCAAGGGCGTTAAATAATGTCACTACCGTACCGTCAAAAAAAAAAAAAAATAATGTCACTACCGCTCAAAAATCAGTCAGAGCAAAAGAACGGGGTAAAATCTCAAGAACTCACCAGATCCATATGCGAAGGAGAATATATTAGATGTAATCCAGTAACAAAATATAGCCTGCACAAAGAAACATAAAAATATATGAGACACAAATTCTACACAAAGCAAGGTAGATGCTATAACACATACTACTCTCTAAATTTGTGATCTAAACATACTGCAAAAGGAAAGAGTAAATATAATAACTGCCAATAGTTCAGTCAGCATGGCTTAAGATTACTCGTTGTCAGATCCCTCTTCCGCTACGCTTCCAACAAACCTCATCGGAAATGGGCATGTGTTCTAAAAACTAGTTTAGCCTTGGGCCTTAGCTTAGCCATTTATACACTTCACACTTAACTTTGTTACACTTCTTGCAATGCTAGAAAGTGGAAACCCAAGAAAGCAGGCAAGTTGTTCCCACACATGGATAACCATATCCAATATCTAAACTAAATCTAGATGCACAATGGACACCATACTACGCTCTGTATCTCAGAAGAATATTTGCGGGAACAATACTTGATGATCAAGAACACTATATTCAACATAAAATAAATGGCAATATCAAGGCTAAGAATGTATATCGCAGAAGTCAAATTGCCTAAGAATCTTTGGCCCCTACATTTCCAATCTAGTGGACTTGATAGTCACACTTCATCCTAGCTTAGAAAATCAGGCTTTTAAATCTGAGATTTACGAACAACGACCTAAATTCTTTCAAACTACTGGAGTTATCCTATATGTCTCCCCTTTCCATCCCAAGGGAAATAATGAACTCATCCTCATTGGCTCATAGGCTCATAGCACATACGGAGTACATGATAAATACATAAAAAGTTCCTAAAAAGAAATGCATCAAGATAAGGGATTTCATTTTCAACCTAGATTAGAAGTTTATACTTACGGATGTGAGATTCACGCACCGAAAACCGTTTTCCCAAATTGATGGACTTGAAATAAGTTGTCTCTCCCATTTCCGTCATGAAACTCTCATTGTTATGGGATTTTTACAGTATGAGTATGTTCTGCTGAAGTTTCTAAAAGAAATTGAATCAGACAAGAGCCCCGAAAGAAATCTATTTGACCAATTTCAATTCCTTACTAAAGTTGTTTGACTGGAAACGAAAGGAGCCAACTCTCCTCCCTCCCTCCATCTCCTAGTAAACAATGGGTGGTGTACTGGTGTTCAAATAAGAAGCATGGTGGTCAGATGACTGTCAACTGACTGAAAAGCAGAGATGACTTGGAAGGGCATATTAGTGGTGTTGGTTGGTCGGTGATGTATTGTAGTATAGGTCTGGAGAGGCATGGATCCTATCCCTGCAAGAGGGGAGGGGAACTAGATACCAATTTGGGGATTTGGATTCAGTAGCTAGGGAATTGGCACTCGACGGAATTGATCGTCCCATTCTGTTTCCCATTAAAACAGCGAGCCAAACATGCTCTAAGGCACAGGATTGACAACGCGATCCACTGATCTATTGCTTTCTGTTATATATTCAGCCATTTAGCCCTACCACAACTTCGTTACAAAATAAGAAATAAAAGAGCCGTTTCCATAACTCACACACTTGCTTCGGCAGTTTGGCCTACTCCTCCCTCCTCACATCAGTTGGCATCAGCCATCTACCTCCCTCCGAATCCTGATACAACTCGGGCACTAATTGGGATATATTTGCTTCTGCTTTAGATAAATAAATATAGAGGTCGCATCCCCAGTTGGATCATTTTTTTTCATAGGCAGGAGCCTGGGAGGGGGTAGTAGCAGCATATATGGACACACTCACACAACTATGAAAAGCTGTTATATGGGATTCTAAGGTCTACAGGAAAAAATGAGATTTGAGATCTCATTTCACGAACCTTAGATGACAGTGAGTTACAAAATTTTTGTACTAAACTCGAGACTTGTGAGTTCACTCAAGGTACTTCGTATCTATCCTAAAAAAAGTGTACTGTGTAAGTGTGTATCTAAATATTGCGAGCAGTAAAGAATCAAAATTGAAAATAAAACAACAACGGGAGGCCTCCTAGAATCAGAACAATTTGCCTCAGTGACCCTCTTTCCTCAGCCAAGCCTAAAACCATTAGTGTAAACTTTTTTTTTGAAAATTTAAGAGGAATTGGTACCTGAGGGAAATTCATAGTAAATGGAACTGTAAGAACAGCTAGACCTCTCGAAAACTTCTTCATGGTGCTAGCAACAGGATTGCCTTCCATACCTTCTTGCATATTGAACTGAGACACATTAAACAAGAAGACGTGAGCTAAAAACTAAGCAATCAGCTACGACAAAATAGAGCTGGAAAATAGATGACTAACACAAGCACGCAGAACAGATCTACAATGCACTAACAAAATGCCTACCTCCACGGTTATTAGAAAGGTCGCTGCTGTCAGAACAGGAAAAATGTACATTGCATCTGGAGTAGAGAGATCAGTGAACCAGTATGCTCCACCAGTCTTAAACGATGGAACTTTCTCTGCCATGTTTGATATCTGTATAGAGGATAATAGATAAGGCTTCGCTGACAACATAGGCCATATCAATTAGAAAGATCAGAACCTTCAACTTACAGCTAAGAAAAAGCTGACGAAGATCGGACCTTGAATAAAGATCCCTTTTAATGGAGTGAAGGGCGTAACACCATACCTGAAATTTAAAGCACTATTAGAACATTTCAAATGAGTTTGGAACATACACAACGGTAAGAGAGACTTGCACCCCAGTAACTTGCAAACACGAAGGTTACTGTATGACAGCCATACCTAACAACTAAACAAACGTTGGCTCACATTCATACATGTGCAAAGACGAAGTTTACAAAGCATCCTCACACGACTTCTTCATATGTGGCTAAAGGCAGAATTCAAGCATGGGAATCAGAGAATATCAAGCAATAGAGAGAACATAAACTCTTAAAGCAAGAAGCAGTGCTATAATTTGAACATACAGGCCTCTTTCCTTACACATACTGACATGGAAGTCACATAGACCAGAATAACTCCCTCACAAACAAATTGATATGTTTATTGAGCATTCACCACTTCCACAGATTTGAAGTACACCTATAATCTACCAAGAATCATAGTACTTCCAGGCCTGTCCAGTGTCAACTAATTTGATATATCAACCCCGAGATGTTGACATCAGCAAACGCTACAATGAGATTACAGCACAAGAAACGAAAGGGTTTTGAATTTTCCCATGCATGTATGCATATACATTAAAAGATGCTACCCTCCTCAGTTCACAATTATGGTACCGAATCGATTTTTGTGGTCAATTTGTCTAAAATTTAACCGTTGACTGCTCCAAATATTCCATGCGCGGCTTCTCTATGTTTCAACAGGGGTAAGGCTTGCATGCATCCGACCCCCCTTACCTCGCCTTATGGCGGGAGCCTTTAAGGCACTAGGGTAAAGATGTTGACTAACTGCTCCAAATATGGATTGAATTTTTCATTAAATAATTTATTTTAATTTATCATGTCTTTTTCATGTTAGAATCTGACTTCAAATGCAGATAATATATAAAACAAGGAAACATTGATCAGCGTTGGCATGCTTCACCTCCAAAATCAGTGGGTCCAATGTAATGAAACAGAGGGAGAGACATTTTCAAATCCCGGGATCTTTAGGTCAAACTATTAGCAGAAATCATGTCAGGAAAGCAGCAAACTTGCACACATAATAGTTAAGAGCATACATGAAAATTTGTGGAATAGAATGTCTATTGCCAAAAGTTGGTGATATGAGAATCACCAAATACTTGACCTGGATTTCATCCCGAACCAGGCAACCATGAAGTACAATTTATGCTTGTTGATGATGTAAATTTCCTTAGTTTCTTGGAGAGATAACAATAAAAACAAAATTCAAGAAGCTTTTGAGGAGAAAGGTATGGTAACAGCCCCAAAAAAAAATGAGCTCTAAATCAAAGCATTTGCACTGAAGGCTAAAGAGAATGGGTGGACCCAATGTCTCCAAGGCAATTTTCGGCAAAGACAATAGACCTACGGTGAAACAAGGAATATGAAAATGGATTGTAGCTACAAAGGTATCCAATAACCATCCCCGTGAATTAAGAAGCTTTAACTAGTTATTACAGTCAGGCTCTTGTCACACTGGATCTACATCTAAAAATTGTTATCTGAATTAGTGCCCTTCGTGAGAAAACAGCCACACTTACTTGAGTGGACATATACATTCAGTAAATTTGTAATTATCAATAAAAAATAACTTGTTACAAAATACAGGACTGCTTGAGTAAGTCTGACTTACTCTTTGAAGATTGCATTCATCTTTTCTTTACCCTCCTGCATAGCTGCAGGATCATTAGCCTGCAAAACAACATACTCAGGATCATTAGCCTGCATGATCCTATTTGAAGCTTCACAAATTAGCTACAGCTCATGCACAATAGAATGAAATTATAAGATGTGACAAGGAATTAGATGGATGTGTACCCTTGCTTCCATCTCCCCCTTAATCTCCTCAAGACGTGGTCTCATTATCTGCAAATTACAAGCAATCACCCATACAAAGTCACATCAGCCAATAACAACCATAGACTATACTGCTTGATAGAAAACAGACGCTGCGTGAGGTTTAAATATGGCCAGAACAACTCCATACCGATAATTTAGACGTGGACTTGAGCTGATTAATCAGAAATGGGACTGTTGCCCCACGAATCAACAGAGTGGTAAGAGCTATCGACCCCGCCCTACATTATGAAAAAATCCAAATCAGAACACCATTTCATTTTAGTAACATTCAGCTTCCCTCATCTAATAAAACACAGCCAGAGAAGAGCTTAACGTAATCTTCTTACCAACCCAATCCGGTAAAAGAGTGAACCGCATCTATCACATACTGCAAGGCTGCAACAGGAATAGCGGAATCTGCAGCAGCAATCGCAACTTCGCTCAAAACCGGAGCTTGAGAAGCAATCACATCTACAGGCGCATCACTAATGATCCCAGCAGTATCACTCAAGTACTCAGCTTTATCAGCTGCTTCACCAAGAGAAGTTGACATATACCTATGGGCACCAACCCCACTTCCTATCCCTCCCAAAACCACACTATGCTTATTAAATACAACTCCAGGTCCCAAAAAATTACTCCTATAACTCCCAAAAGACCTCCTTTGGCTTACAAAATCCTCGATTTTTCGACAACCCGGCTCATCACTACCCCTCTTATTATCATCCCTCTCATGGGAAATGTACCCAAATGAAGGGTTGATTCGACGGGCGTAAAGGGTGGCTCGATTACAAATGCTTCTCCTATAAGCCATCTTAATTTACCCTAATCAATCAAAATAATTCCCCAACAAAACCCAGAACAGCTCTCAATCAACTCAAAGATCAAAACTTTGCATCAATCATAATCAAAATTAACCCTGAAACCAACAAATTACAGCAATAAAACTATTCAGATATCGTAAGATGCAAGTTAAAAATCATATAACATAAAGTTCAGATCTTGGTGAAAAGAGAAATGTAAAAATTGGGGAAACGTAACAAACAAGGGTTTTAGGGTTTAGGGTTTAAGCAAATCCTGAATTAAAATTAAAAAGAAAAATGAAATGGGATTTTCGATTAAAAAAGAGGAGATTAAAAGAGAGGAGAACTTACAGTTAAAAGGTCGTTAATTTTTGCCGGAAGAGAGAAAATATCTTGTTGGGAGAGAGAGCAGAGAGACAGTTTGGGGTTCGTTGGTTGTGCTCTGATCTACAAAGTACAATCGGACTCCCTCTGTTGTCCCCGAAATGTTTTGTTTTCCTTTTCTTGTCTATGAGGGTTCCCGAACTATTGGCGACGAGATGTACTCGTAAAATGGTAATATCTACTGTACTCTATGTTTAGACGTATGAAAAAAAGTTTTTGAACAAGCACGTTGTAAATGATTATATTTGTGCAAGCATTGATTTGTAGGCATTGTGAAAGAATGATGATTCGGCTTAACAATAACGCCACGTTTGTGTTTTTTTTTTTAAATCGACTTAAATTACTCTTTAAGGTTGTATAATAGCGTGTATTTTAAAAGACATTGTAGTATAATTCATGTTTGTTGAATGATCAACTCATTTCATAATCTTTCCAATTGTACCTTTACACTTTGGCCACACACATGGGTTTTCTTTCAAGTACAATCGTGCAAAACATACTCTTCCAAATATAACAGCAAAACTACAATCATGGTCTGTCTAAATATGGTACTAGTGACATTGTTCATATGAACTTTGCTTATTACTCCGTAATCAAGTTACAGTTGTCTGTAAATCTCCATCAAGAAATCCTGCACACAAAAACAGAAATGTATAAGTAATCCTCCTACTATTACAACTTACAAGAGTGTAATCGCGTAAAGAGTAGACCCGACAACCCTGATTACGTGTAATTTGGTAATCTTTGTTAAACTGACACGAAATATAACATGAACACGAACTTAAAACCCGAATTGTCAATTCTAGTAGAGATTGAGAAAGAGATGCTTACTGAGAACAGTTGAAGGAGCTAGTAATAGGAGGCAACTTGATATTCATACCACATTGCTGAGGAAGAGTAGACACAAGAAAACCATCAACACCACTAACGTAAGGCAGCATCGACTCCAAGCACTGGCATACTTCCTGTCTATTCCCCTGACTATTCCCGAAATTGTTCCATATACCCTTCACGCCCTGGCAACAGTATTGAGAGGGCGAGGAAGCTTGCTCGTCAAGATAAGACAAGCAAGGACTAAGTTGCTGAATCACCTCATCGCAGGGGACTGTCTGACTTTGGCCTGTCAAATTACTGCTAGAGAATACCAAGAGCAGAACAAGGTATGCTATCAGGTGACAATGACTCATTTTCATGTACTATATCGCGATTTTTTAAGTCTGATTTCTGTTGGCGGATGTGTATGTTTTATTTTGTATTTATAGACGATCTGCTTAAGCAAAAGTAGCCATTTTGTTGTTAGAGTCATATAAATTCCATGATTTCATGACTTGAAGGCGACAATAATTGAGGTCTGATGCGAGAACAACATTTTCATGTCAAATTTCTGTGCTCAGCATTAGAGACGATACTTCTTGTTTGTAAAGCTACCCACCTTTAATCTCGAATTTCATGTCGAAATGTTAGGGTCTTCACACACTTAATAGGGGAGCTGAAAATGAGCAGATAACTTAGGTAGGTGCAAATAAGATACAAAGTCATTAAAAGAGTCTCACAGTGCAAAAACTTTGGATTGCAGCAAAGCTGATGCATTACAGGATCACAACAGAACATTTGAGTTGAACACTCTTTAATTGCGCTAATCTGACAAACAATTCCTGCATAACCATAGTTTGAGCAAAACTCAGGAATTTTCGATGAAACCCGGCAAAGTAGAAAGATCATGAGGAAAATAGACAGCAGTGCTGATCTCAGCTAGATCAGATTGATATGAATTGAAGATTGATGTAATCAAGTATATCATTGCTTTCAAATGACAGGAGATATAACTGTAGAGTGTAGATCAATGAATTTTTTCCAAGTATGTAGTGTGTAACTATGTATGATGCACTGTCAAAATTTCGTGCAGGAAATCGCACAGGACGTAAGAAAAACTATGTACAGATGACAATGATAAAGATTGGAGCGGGTGGCATTAGTAAAGCTAGCTACCAGCAGAACCATAAGGTGGTTGATGAGGCGATTTCCTGCATAAAGGACAGGTTGCGTTCATCCGAAGCCACTCATCAATGCAATCAGCATGGAAGAAGTGATTACATTCTGGTATAGACCTCAATGTCTCCTTAGGCTGATATTCAGACAAGCATATAGGACAGGTGCTATCACTTGTTTTCGGAAGGCGCTTACTTTCCCCGAGTATGGTTTTCGGGTATGATTCTATAGTAGGCCTGTCAAGGCCTAATGTTAAAATCACTGGCCGTGGGAAGATTGCTGGTGAAAATTCGGAACTTGCATAACTCCGATTCTGCTGACTTCGAGCTCTGGCCCTGCTACTGATGTAATATGTTAAGCCAATCATGCACACAATGGATGGAATTCCAGCTCCTAGTATTAATCCATATTTGACAGCCTTTGGTAGACCTGTAATGAAGTGGTAAATGCATACGTCAAGGGTTGAAAGAACACGTATGAAAGAATCATTTCAACCAGAATCGCGCTTCTAAAATAAGCTTATAATTGAAGTTTTTTCTTTCAGATTACTTGTTGCTATATAACCATTATTTAGAGGCAAATTAAATAACACCTTGCATACACCAAGTATATACCACTACTTGAACTTTTTGCTACCCTCTCACACGTTTTCTTTAAACATCTAGTCTACATGGTCGTATATACTATATTACTGTTTTCGCCTTTTCGGGTGATACTAAAATTGACTATCGATCATGTAGTGGACGGCTGTGCTTTTTACATGATTAAAGAGGGTGGATGTCAGCATCAATGAGGCTATACTATATAGCAAAAAAACAACAACAAAGGTTGAACAAAGACCATAGAATTCCGTTCTGCCTGGCTTTACGTGGAATAGAATACATGAGTTTGAAATTACTGGTGGTCATCAGTTGACAAATCCACATCTACAAACCTACTACAACCAAGTTTACATCATACACCCATTTTCATTAGTAATGGTCGTTCACCTAAATTTGAACTCTCTGCATCATAAATTCATAATTTTCCGATATTATAGCAAGTGCCAAAAACTTGAACTAAATTATTTTAATATTAGTTTGATGTAAATATAAGCAACTTAAACATCCAATTCCAAATTAATTTGTGATGTATAAGTTGCAATATACATATTCCTATATATGTCATTTTTAATGGCTATCTCCCAACTCTTCACCAATCACACACAATTACTTGTGATCTTGTAATTCTTAAGGAGAACGAGGTGGTTTATTTGGCGGTGACGTGTTACTCGATTTCAAAATACGACTATCAATATCGCATACATACTAGAATGATTGAATCTCTTATGCGTGGATCATACACCATGAATCATAATCATTCATATATAATTCAGTGATAGAGAGACACTTATGAGAGGAATTGAACACTAAAATATGCTCAACCCATTCTCTTCTAAAGGACAAATAAATAAAACTCTATATCTGTTTTACGTGTATGGAACCACCAAATACTAAAATACAGAGGTCGGCATGGGCGAAGCCAGTAAGTGGCAAAGGGTGGCGGCCGCCACCCCGGTGGGCTAAGGAATTTTTTCGGTTTTATAGGCAGAATTAGTTCATATACATGTTTGAGTGCACAATTGACATATCTGATGTAGTTGGTATAGTGCTTACATTGCAATCCTTATGACAAGGAGATAAGGAGTTCGATTCATGTTAGAGGCAAGTTTTATTAGTGTTTTAAAACTTTTTACTTTTAAAAATAAGTTAAGCTTAAGGGAGCTTATGGAGTTATTTGTCAAATTGGTGAGTGAACTTTCACCAAAAGTCTGAATTTGGTGATTGTGAACTTTTACCCCCCAAATCAGTGAGTCCATCCAATTCCATCCAAATTTCCATCCATCTTCTTCTCTCTCTCCTCTTACTCTCTCCGTCTCCCACACTCATTCATCATCTTCCTTGCTCAAGAAACTACAGACCCAGAAAATATTCAGTACCAAATATTCCAATTCAATCAAAAAAATTGTATCTGTCACTAATGTCCCAAATTAAACTTCTCAAATACGAAACTGTAATAATAGTACAGTAACCCCTACAAATAACTTATGAAATACCAAAAAAAAAAAATACCTTTCAAGAACCCAAAAATCCAGTAATAATAGTAGCAGGAACCTATTATCAGGAGGAATTTTGGTGTCAACATCATCATCAGAATCAATTTCAACTTCAACAGTTGAAGAAGAAGCAACAGTGCAAAACCTCGTGAAATAGGTTTTCTGGGTTTAGAGGAGAGTGAAAGAGAAACACAGTTTGTGGTAGCGTAATGGTTACGTGTTCTTCTTATACTAGTATGGTTTTTATTAAGAAAAGATGAAAACTTCGAGAATTTTTGAATTGATTTTCTTCTTGCGAGAGTGAAGAATGTTGTGGCTATGTGTTGAAATAAAATACCACATGTGAGTGTCCCACATTGGAAAAAGAGGAGAGAGTTGATATGTATATAAACCAAGGAGTTACTCCACCTATTGCCAATTGGTTTTAGGTTGGAACCTCCTTCGGTTTATGACGTGGACTCTCTCTCCTCCTACCGGGTGCGGCCCAGGCCCGATCGTGGTTTAACATGGTATCAGAGCCCATGGTTGAAGACCTGGGGCTCAAGAAGATGAACTGGGCCCGTATGCAGATGGATCAAGTTGACGCAACCGAAGAGAGCTAGGAGAGCCCCGGTTTGCGGTGCCACCGAAGAGAGCTAGGAGAGTCCCGGTGAGCCTGTGAAGGTCCAGTCTGCGCAGATGGGCAAGATAAGAAGGGAGCCGAAGAGAGCTAGAAGAGCCCCGGCTAACCCCTAAGCCCAGTCTGCTAGTATAAGGGAACTCACATGTGAGGGGGAGTGTTGAAATAAAATACCACATGTGAGTGTCCCACATTGGAAAAAGAGGAGAAAGTTGATATGTATATAAACCAAGGAGTTACTCCACCTATTGCCAATTGGTTTTAGGTTGGAACCTCCTTCGGTTTATGACGCGGACTCTCTCTCCTCCTACCGGGTGCGGCCCAGGCCCGATCGTGGTTTAACACTATGTCTAGTGAGAGAGAAGATGCCATTTTTTTGTTTTTCTGAGGTGAGAAAAATGGGGGGAGTTTGTGCTGTTTTTGCAGGGTTTTGAAGAGATGATGTTTTGATGTGAAAATGTGAGAAAATCTTATGACTTTTGCTAGGAGTACATATTTTAAAGGTGTGTACAAGGCCTTAGACTTGGGAGTGTAAGGGTGGTCTGATTAATTTGGGAATGTTTTGTAAAAATCAGGGGCATATGTTGTTGAATCGGTGAATCGATATTTCCGACGAAGAATGGAAGTGACGAGAGACTTGAGTGCGAAATGGCGGCGAAATTGACAAGTAAAGGATAAAAATTTTAGAGTTGGAAATAGTACAATAGTACTTCACAATTGAATTAGCGTAAATTGTAAATGTAACTTACAAATTCTCGGAAACTCGAAAATACTAGGAATCATGTCCCAAACACTAAGAAATATTGTGTTCATATTGTTTTTCTGGGTTCATTTTTCTGGGTTTTTGGGTTTGAGATGGAGATAAAAATGGAGATTGGTTATGATGGGGTGGTAGGGATGAGTGTGGGAGACAAAGGAGGGAGTAAGAGAGGAGAGAGAGAAGAAGATGGATGGAAAATTGGATGGAATTGGATGAACTCACTGATTTGGGGGGTAAAAGTTCACAATCACCAAATTTAATTTTTGGTGAAAGTTCACTCACCATTTTGACAAATAACTCGAGCTTATGTGAGGATTTGAACTCTTGACCTAATGGTTTCAAGTACTCATATCTAACCAATAGTCCACAATCATTTCATGCTTTATTAGGCAAACTTTTAATATATCAAATGTTCATTTCCTTTTGCCACAGTCTTTGTTCATGTGTTTATTTTTTCTTTCTTATTCCGTAATTTATTGAGTATGTCCGCTTCGTTATTTTTCATATTAGATGGGCTTTATTTAGTATTGATTTTTGCTAAGATAATGAACTAGTCTTAAATTGTACGTTAAGAATACCGCGTATATAGTTATAATCCGCCACCCCGTAAAATAAATCCTGGCTTCGCCCCTGGAGGTCGGAGAGTATTCTAACGAAGTAGCACCATAAAAAAAAAAAAAAAAAAAAAAAAAAAAAAGTAGCACCATAGTTATGTAGATCAATAATGGTAAGGGGTTCCTTAGTTCGAGCTACAAATAAAAGAAATTGAATTCTAAATCGATATTGAATATTTGAATACTAGGCCCTATGAATATGATATGTCACATACTACATTTCATTTGTGGTATGTCGGCATCTCTTTGTCTTAGAAAATAAGTTGGCAATGATGCAATATGGTCCAAACTCCAAAGACCAAAGTTCTCACTGTTCCGAGTCAATGTGCCGTCTCAAAGTTAATTTAGAAAATCGACTCATACTACAAGTTTGACCAGGTTTAACGTGATATCAAATTTAAGGGGTTTTTGACTAACGATTAAAATCCAAATCTAGAAGTTTTTGCTTATGATTTCTAGAGAAAGCCGGTAGAATTGGTCAGTCTAACCCACTTCTTGTAATTTATTATTTATAATTAATAATTAATATACCAATATCAATAAATAATTATTGGCCAGTCTAACATACTTCTTTTACTTTGACAAACAACTTTCACCTTCCAAGTGTAAAATTGAAATTAAGTGAATTTTATTAAGTTCAACCATCTTATTAATTAATCACCTTAAAAATGAAAAATGTCACTAGACGACTCTCTTGTTTGTACAATAACACTCTGAATTAAGACCATCTTACCCTATTACTAGGATGAAGGCCCGTGCATTGCACGGGTCACATGATAATGTTTTCTATAAAAAATGATTTATAAAATTAAAACTATAATTTTCACCGCGAGTAGTTAATATAGTTCGGAAGCAATGAATCTTATCTTTATGTGAGCATATACTCCTATACAACTCCAATTCAGATCAGATCAGTTTGGATGTTGTCAGATGAATCATAAGGACATTAGTATGTACGTTCGTATGGTTTAAAATAGAGTTCGTTATTGTGTTTAAATGGATACCAAATACTTTAATAATATTATTAAATCTAGTATGTGACTGTTTGTGTTTAGATGGATATCAAATACTTTTAATATTATAAAATTCTCAAAACTATTTAAAAATCTCCGGTCGATGTGAGAGCTACAAAAAAAGCCTCCTTTAATAGTATAGAAGGATTTTTGGCTAAATTCCGGCCAAGTTTATTTCAACTAAGTAAATTGGTATGATCTAATCTAAAATGTGTAGTTAGAGATTTAGAGACAGGATAATGAAAACACAAAAGAAAAGTAATTTAACATGCATAATGCTTCTTCTATATCATATTCAATGTGCATAGCTACAGTTATCATTTACTAAAGAAATTAAATTTTTCATGCTTTTAAAAATCGAAAACCAAAAACGATACCAAACCAGCGGTAAATTGGAGTTATGAGATGACTTACCAGCTGAATTAGGAGGAACGAAGCAACCAACAGCAAGACCATTATCATCAGCAAACCCACAAGACCCACCACGTAAAATACAATCACCACAACTCGGAAAATCCCAACTCAGTTGCAAAAACACATCACTCATATCCGTCGGATAAAGCCCGTCACCCATCTCCGGCCACCAAAACGCAGCGTTTACCCTCTTCACCACTTTACACTTCATCTCATCCACCAGCTTCTTCTCGGACCCTCTCTCGAAAGTCGTCATCACCGTGTAATTACCTCTGCTTAAGCAACCAACGAGCGAGGTTCCGGTAGGGAGCAGGTCCGGGTCTAGGCTCGTGATGTTGGTTCCGGTACAGTTTAAGATTGTGTACGTAGGGTTGTCTGGTCCGTAGTTGTAGGGTGTGGACGTGAAGTTTAGGTTCAGGATCCGGTTCGGCATGCATTCGTTAGGGTCGGACACGAAAATGAGTTGGTCCGGGTAGTATATCCCCCTTACGGTCAGGGGTTTGGAGGAGAGGTTTAGAAAAGTTTGACCGTTGCGACCACAGGTTAGGTCGAAACCCGGGTACCCGCACCTGCTGGTTTGGTTCCGAGGCACGTGGAACGGGAATTGGATCGTGTCTTGCCTATGTGTGTTACATGAGAATGTTGGGCAAACTTCCACTGATAAACAGCAAGAAAAATGGAGTATTATTGTAACTAGGAAAATTTGAGAAAGAAATGTTTTATTAGGTGATTTCATAGTTTTGGTTTAATTAGTAAGAGTTGTTGTTTGATGATATATAGTATGTGATTGTGTGAATATGAATATAATCATATAGGATATATATATGGTCGGTCCAAATTGATCAGACTGATCATATTCTATATTTGTGTGTTAATATATGGAAATTAGAAGGTGGGTGTGATGAATATGAGACGTTTGTGATTTGGATAGTGAGCATTGTTGTTGATATTGTTTGAATTGAAGGTGACGAAATCGTGGAATTTTAAAATTGGGGGGTAGGTTGATTTCGTGATGAATCAAAATGGTGTCATCTTTGACGGTATGTGGTGATTAGTCAATTGAGTTAATCTAATACTAGTTAACTAGTCATTTTCTCTTTGTCCGTCTTTTTAAAGTTATTACACAATTTTCACCTCCTTACCTCTTTATAAAATAAACTAGCGATTTGTTAGATATTAATGTTCGACAAAAGTAGTTATAGTGATAATATTTTTACGTGGTAGAGTGGTAGGTATAAATTGTTACTCGAAACGAGATGAACCGTACACTTCAGCGAACTAGAAAATAACGATTGGTAAAATTGCCACTGACTCCCTGAGCGGTAACTACTACAATATTAGAATTTCCGACGAGGAGTGTGTGATACGTAACTCTTCCTCCCCAATGCTTATACCATGCACCAAGGTGCACAATGAGTATGGTGCACCTCCTCACAATAGAGGAGTAGGGAGCACACTTAAAATAATTTGAGTGATCTCTACTCCTCTATTGTGAGGAGGTGCACCATACTTATTGTACAACTTGGTGCACGATCTAATTTGCGCTTCCTCCCTCACAACTCACAAGTCAAAACCAAAACCATGTGACCGACTCATCAAAATCCCAATGTATAGTGGGCTGTTTGCAAGTTGATGATCTGAGAAGCATCTACGGCCCAACTGTGACTTGAGTGAGAGTGGGCTTATGAACACTGAAAAGTTGGGCCTGTGCCCGCTGACTATATGGTTGCCCTTCTAAGGCCCGTCAAGAAATTTGCATGTAATGTTGAAGGCAAATTATCCTTGTTCATATTAAGGTTCGAAACTTATTTACCGAGTACATCACAAATTCACAAAGATGTGAATTTATTATCGATTATTCCCAAGATGCCCTGAAAACAGAAAAACTCGAATTAATCAATTTGATTTATGTTAAATAAGCCTGTGCATAAAAACTATTCATCTAACTCAGTTATGTTTGATTTCGAGCTTGACTTTTTAGACGAATGCAAAAATGATGTTCAAAGTTTGGCTAGTTTCTAATTCATCCCTTGTCTTACTTGAGTTTACTTCGTGTTTATACTCATTTGCTAAATAGCTTGATAACAAAGTTCAACCGATTGTAGTTCCAACTTAGAAAACCCAACACGAGCAATTGCGCAATAACTTAGAACAACTTCTAAGATTCTACATTTGTCTAATACTCTACTTTATAGTCTAAATTGCAAACGCTTTTGTGAAACCTGTGACTTCACTTTCTATTATATTATGTGTTGTCTAACCTTCGCTTCCAAAACACAAGTGTTTTTGAATTAGGAGCAACAAAAACACTACCCTGTAAAGTGTAAACAATAAACTCGTTACTAGATATACCTACTCATATTAGCTAAACATCAACATGCGCGCATAATAAACGAGATTTGATATCAAACATTCCACATATATTTCCAATCACAATACAAATAGCACTTGCAAAATACAAGCTTTGAAGTTTGAATCCCTCCTTAGCCTTTGGCCTTTGCTACTCCAATTAACAATTTCATACAAAAATCACACAAATATAAATCAGAGATGTGGCGGGAAACGTGATCGTGGTCCCTCGCTTTTTCCCCCAAATAAAAAGCCCTAAAAACCTCAAATATCTTCTCCCCCCTTTCCCTTCTCACTCACTCTTCTTCTTCTTATTCACTCTACCCCAAAAACCTCCGTTTCCACTCTTCTAATAATGCCGAAAAATTAAAATTAAGTTTTGCCAATCGCACTAATTTTATTCATACAACCTAATCGTATAACATATAGTTTTGTCCATCAAATCATGTCGCCGGCGTCGGAAAACAAGGACGACGACGTTTTCGATGACGAGAAGAAGACGACGACTTACACTATCAAGGAATATCTCGAAGGCGTCGAAGAACGCGAGATGGTATATATACTTCGATTTCCCCCCTTTTATCTCGTTTTTTAGGGTTTATATATTCAATTCGATGTTTTTCTAGGGTTTCAGAATATATTATTTCCGAATTTTGCCGATTCTGTTTGCTTGGAAATTCAATTGGATTTCATATTTGTTGCGGATTTGTTGTATTGTCGTGATTTAATGCTAAAATTTGGGCGATTAGGTTAGGTTTTTGGCATGATTTTTGTTCGTGATTCGATTGATATGGTGACATTTGTGCAAATTTGTGATTCGTTATGTCTGAACTTTATGCGTATTCTAATCTGTTATATTGCAGTCGGAACTCGTATTCGGTTAGATTTGGCCGACTTGTGATCGTTTCGTGGACGTTTGTGTGTGTTTTTCAAGTTTGTGCTGGATTGTGATTGATGTTGTGAAATTTGGGGATTTATTTATATGGAAGCATCAGAGATTGATATGATTGGATTAGAATGAGAATTAGTGGAATTAATTCCGATGTTGTGTACTTCGGTGAGTTTGCGTAAATTAGTGGAAGTGTGAACCTGTTGTTATGGGACTATGGGGTTTGGATTATGAAGATCGAAAAATTGAGCTTCTTGTTTAGGGTTATGCGTTCCGTTTGTGGTTTCTAGTTGGATAAATTTACCCGTGAGGTCTTGATAGTGTCGTGTCATTGTGGGTTGGTTTACTCAATGTGAATTTGGTACTTATGTAACCACCTTTCGTATTTGTATGGTGTTTGTGCATTGTGACAAGAGAGTCATTAGGTTCGTGTAGGAGCACCAAGTTAAGTGCTCCCTGATATGTGTAGTGTATGAACTTATGCCCTTTCGGTATGCAGGATTTATTACCGAGATATGAGATTTGAATACTAAGATACAAACTATGCGCTAAAGATGCATAAAGGATTAAAGATCGTTGTCACTACATCTGATAGTATGTACTCCTAGGTGTATGATATACGTACTGCCCATGACATAGCAAGCTTGACCATTTCTGTAAACATGTGTTCCGTGGGACAATACGCAGTTACTTCTCTTCCATTCTTGTATAACGTGTGATGATTACCTTGTCTTATAGGAAGCTGAGATGGTGTTAGGTGGCGACTATGGAGATATGTGTACGTATGAAAAAGGTTATATGAAAAGGCAGGCGTTATTCTCTTGTATGACTTGCACTCCTGATGGAAATGCTGGGATTTGCACTGCTTGTACCCTGTCTTGTCATGAAGGACATGAGGTAACTTTTGAATTTTGCGTTTTTTGAATGTCCCTTTTGTGATGTGTAAGCTTGTCTTTCTTTTAAAAATTATGGCAAGGTAATCTGAATTCACCCCCATTTCACCAATTTATAGTTTTATACATGCAACTGAAAATTGGCAAACACATTCACCCATATGTAGCTTATTTATTAGCTAGATATAAGTTTCGTTGAGTGTCCCTTTTGCTGGACCCTGTACGCGTTCTTTCATTCTTATTATTCTCCAATCACAAGCTTGGTTTGGAATGATGTCACAAGCTAGATCTGTATAGCATGTGATCAGTTGCATTAGGTGCTTCTGATTGATTGATAATTTTGATTTATCATTTTATCCGTAAAGGAGTTCTTTTATCAGGACAGCAAATTCCTTTGTTTCATGCAGTAGCAGTCAATTACTTCTATTATTCCCTCATGCTGTATTTTTTGGGTTCTGTTTTGGCCATGTGAGCATCAGATGTTGTGTGCAACAAAAACCTTATGACATTGCATTGGATTTTCAGATATTGGAGCTCTGGACTAAAAGGAAATTTAAGTGTGATTGTGGAAATTCCAAGTTTGGCAACTTCATATGTAAGCTTCAGGCAAGTAAGGACGTGGAAAATGTTGAGAACTCATATAACCATAACTTCAAAGGCACATACTGTAGTTGTGATCGACCATACCCAGATCCTGATGTTGAAGATGAGGAAGAGATGGTGCAATGTTGCATATGTGAAGATTGGTTCCACAGGGAACATCTTGGTCTTGAGGCCTCTGAAACGGTTAGTGTCTTTAGTAATGTTTCTCTCGTTGCAGTGTACCATCACACCACGTGTAATGTGTTTCTTTGACTTATCTTATGTCTCTTCGACGAGGGGGCTCAAGATTGCAAGTTTTTCGTACATATCTTAAACCTAATTTTACTTTGTTAGAAAGAGAATTCATGACTTACTAAGTAAAGTAAATTGGTAAATATAAGCATCATATGAAATTGAACTTTCCTTCGGAAAAGGATGTTAATATCTCCTATCGAACATTTATTGACCTATCTGCTCTAGTCCTCTCAGTGAATTGTCTAGTGACATGACTCATCTATTTTGAACTTTCGGGCAAGACCTTTATATGGTAATGTACAGGAAAACAGGGAGGAGTTTCAAATTTTTGGGTTGAGATTTTAATTTGTAATGTTAAAACCTTACCCTAATGTATGATTCCTCACAAGATCTTATTGTAGCCTTAACTGAAACACTGCCTTTAATATCATGTTCGCGTTAAAACAATGTGTATTTCTATCTGCTATCTCTTACTCATGTAGTTTTATTTAGTCAGGAATGTCTTGTACTGTTTCAAGAGTATGTTTTTGTTACAATAATGCAATCTGCCTTGAACCTGATCTTGTATTCTACATAGAAAGTGATTGAGTTGGCATAATGTTCTTTGTGCGATAATGGGCTAAGTCTGTATTTCAGATTCCTATTGATGAGGAAGGAATAGCTCTGTATGAGGATCTAATATGCGTCAGCTGCTCTGCTGCCTGTTCTTTCTTGACCCTTTATCCCCAAACCATCTTTGTGGCACCTAAGGAGTATGATGTTGAAGCAAACGATGAGAAAGGAAATAATGAGAAAGGAAATGATGAGAAAGGAAAAGGGATACTGGAAGAAACTCCATTAGATGGTGCTGTCTCTGGTAAGAGTGAGGATCCTAGTTGTGATCGGGCAGAGCCATGTGACGATGGTGTTAACATCAGTATCTCTGGTACAGAGGGGTTGGTTTCGGCAGAAAATTCTAAGAAAGACATGAGCTTGAAAAGCTGCAGTCGCGATGGCACCTCGAGTACAGCCTGCCAGCTTGGTGTTGACCTTGGGGCTGCGCTTCCCCTTCCAAAGAGCAACAAGGCTATGTTCCTTAAAAAAGACTGGAGAAGCCTCCTTTGCCAGTGTGATAAATGTTTGAACTTCTATAAGCAGAAGAACGTTGCTTTTCTGCTTGACAAGGATGATTCAATTGCGGAGTATGAGGATCAGGCGAAGCAGAGAAGGGAAGAAAGGTTGCAGCAACAAGAACAAAACTCATTGAATATGTTCAATAACCTTGGTCACGTTGAGAAAGTGGAGATTCTGAGTGGCATTGCAGACATGCAAAGTGAGATAGGAAATTTCTTGGTATGTCCATCTTCCTCTTTTAGTGTGTGAATAAGCGATGTCATTGCTAACATTCAGATTCATCTTGACTTTGGCATGTACCTCTCTTTCAGGAAAGTCGTGATAGTTCAGAGGCTATTACACCTGATGATGTTTACCAGCTCTTCGAAAATCTCAGAAATAAACGTCGTCGCCAAATATGAGCCTATGAACCTCTGTAAGAATGCCTAGTTAATTTCAGCTTTCTTGTTGGATGGTCATGTCATCGAAGTTCTGAAAATTTGTACTGTGATGGTAACTGGATCCCCCCCCCCCTCATATTCTCATGGGTTGCTTTGTTTTCTTGCACCTCTATGGCTCTATGCCTAGCAATGGTTGTATAATGGTACTTTCACCTGTATGATATTCGGTGAACATCTTAAAATTTTAAACCCGCTGGTCTGTTTTTGTCCTCTTGGTTTGCCTAATTGCCTGACTATCCGATTGACAGAATTGTCCAATGCTGTTTTAGCCAAGTTTCTCCTAGAGATCTAGTCTGAATTCGTGAAAGCATGATGACTAATGTTTTAGATTTATTTTTTACTGATGTTAGTTTATATCATACTAAATTTAAAATTTACTTGGTGATGTGGTTTATTAGGCAAGTAGCTCCTGAAAGTGTGTTTTTGTCATATAAGATGTTACATCGCCTTGAGCTTCTTGCCTAGAACTTTGGAAACATTTCCTCACGCGTCTCAGATATATCTGATCACTGTACCTATGAACTTTGTATGCTTAAATGACGATCTTCAAATTCACATCCCCCCTGCCTGGCTGTCTTTGTTTTTAGATCGCTTGCCTCTGTGTTTACTGTAGAGTACTCGATATTTATCTTTTCGGATATGTGTATCATGAAGCTGGTTCCCACCCCTACTCTCTATGATTACATGTGTGTATTTATTAAGTTTGGGGCTATTGTGCTGAAGATGTGCTTTCCGTTTCATTCTAAGTGCATGTTTGGTTGGTCATTTTTTGACTCCAAGTAACGGAATCCCAATCCGATTACGTTACTTATTGTTTGGTTTCGATTTATTTTTTCCCACTCCATTACTCTCCTCTAACCCACTCCCCCAAAATGAAACCCTCCTCAAACTTTGGGTATCCAAATCCATTCCCCCTTTTTTATTTTCTCTCTCCTCCCCTACCTTCTCCTCCCACACCACACCACACCACACCACACCTAACCACTGCCAAGCCACCACCTCGGCCCTAGAGTCCGATCATCTGTCTCGCCGGAGCCTCGCCGGCCGACCATACTCCGGCGACCCCCACCACCGTCGGCGTCCTCCCTTTTCTCTTCTTTCTCCCCCTCCTTCCCTTCTATAACTTCTTTCACCTAACAACCACCTCCTCATCACCGACCACCAACCTCCACCGCAGGCTACACCTTCTCCGCCGCCACACCTCACGACCACCATTGCACCGCCGGCATCTCCCTTCTTCTATCTCACATTTTCTCTCTCCTCTCAAGTGGAAAAGGGTGGGGAAACGTGTAGGCTCGCGTTAGGGTGGCATCGGCGCCGGCCGGCCAAGTTTACCGGTGGTGACGGCACCGACTCCGGTGTCATGCGTGTCGGTGGTTCTGCGGTGGTGGAAGGGTGGGGATAGGGGGAAGGAAAGAGGAAAGAGAAAGCAAAGGGTTTGGGGTGGTTTGGTTATTTTACTTTTTTGCCCCTATTTAAATGATTCCATTCCATAATTGGGTTAAACCAAACAACTTAAACTAAGTAACGGAACTTGTTACCACTCCCTTCCTTATCTCATTCCATTCCGTTTCCACTACAAACATTATACCAAACACCCCCTAAGGTAGTTCTTGTACCTTTAGCTACCTGTGTGCATCTGAGATACTGTATGACAGCACATTTTACGACGAAAAAGTGCGAGAAAGTATAATCAGACATGATTCCATAGTGGGTAGATTATTGGATAGCCATATCCCTCAGTAGTTCAACTCCATGTGTGATTTGGTTTACATTGTCCCCTATTTTCGACTCCTTGCTAAGTTGCTATATGCCAACCTTACCGTTATATTACCTGTATGGCTGTATGTATTGTGATTTGTGGATTGCTCTTATTTGTCTGCAACCTTGATATGATTTTATCGATTCTTAAGCTGTTGTCGTAACGACGTAACGCATAATGGCTGACGGCATGTTGGTGTAGCTGTGTAGCATCTTAGATCTCCTTGTCACCCCTTCTGAGCAAGTTATCTCTATTGCTTGCTCTGTTGAATTTCCTTTTTTTTTTGGGATTTTGAAAGAGACAGCTACTGGGTTTGCTTGCTCAATGAGTAGATTTGGGTTTGCCCAGCTGCCTGTGTTGTTTGGTACTTTGGTCGTTCACTTAAGTTCCTAGGAATTGGTTGTGCTAGGTATTAATTCGATCTTTCGGTGAAAGTAGTTTTTCCGAGAAAGGATAAATCCTGCACATAGAAAACGGTATTCAACAGGGTAATAATTGGAAAGACTTTTATCGAGTAGGCGTATAGCACATTTGTCCAATATTGACAAACCCGTATATTGTGCATGGTTTATCATTCCTCGTTTTCGCCCACCTTCGTCGTTGCAATTTGCATGCAATGCTACAAAGGTTGAAGTGAATTAATTACTTACCAGTACTGGTACTATCTTCTTTGAAATTTCTCCCATGCAAATTGCGAATTTAAGTAATACGTTGAATTTGAATACTGTTTTTCTTATGAAAAAATAACCATGAAAGATTGTGGATGATGTAAGTAGACAATCTCCAGATCTTTGGGTCGATTTGCTTAATTTTTTCGGTGTATTAGTAAAATCTCTCTAAACCTCATTTAACAACACAAATCAAATTGACATAAACTATAAACTATATCTAAAGGAATGATTAGTTAATTTCTGTGCTGAGGTTGATGTATCGAATTTTTCCATATAGGTCAAAAAGTAAAGGCTCATTCAATAATCCCCGGAAAAAGGCTCATTTTTCTCTACCTAAACTTGGTAGACTGTCTCATAAAAATCATTGGTAGGGTTTTACCGCGGATTCGTGAAAGTGATATCTTCTTCTTTATAGTACTACTCCTTGTGATTGTGATATGGAGAATAGTTTTTTCGCGACTTATTTTCTTATGTGTAGAGTGAAAACTTCCTCATTCTCGGAATTGACTTGCCTGTTGGAGTGCTACCGAATTGCCCTTCTTAACCATAGATATGAGAGTAAACATGAGCCATCGATTCCTTTGACCTCACGGGAGAACGGTAACATTTCCCCTGAAAAACAAGGTCGAAGGACGGAGTTGATAGTAACTACATACCCATTCCGATCCATAGATATTGAGTACGGATTAAGAGTTGAGTTTATACTTCAGAGTAGCTGACTTCTTTGTTCGTAATTAACTTCTTAACGAAGTTGTATGCTTATCCGCTGACCGTAGAACCAGTCACTGTGGGCTCATGGTGGGTCATCTAAATGCAATAGTGCCCAACACTTGGCCCATATTGTATACACAGTGGTGCATACTTGCCCAAATTAGATGGCCCAAGTATTTTTCTGCATCATGCTCTGATCATGCTGACGTCGAATTTGGGGATAAACTTGAGTTGCCTTAATAATAAAAATGATGAGATAATAATAATAATAATAATATGATTAGAGGCGTACAAACAAAACGAATTAGTGTACACACTGCGTGGGTTGTCGGTGCATGTCCATGTTGTTGGCATTACGTGAAATTAATTTAATCGTAGTATTTGCATTTGTTCCTGGAGCATCCAACTTTTTGATGTAACCTTTGCATTACTAATAATAGTTTATAAAGTGGTCGACATTGTTCTCCACAATTTCTTGCATAAGATGGAAAATTACCCTTGATTTTCAATGAGTTTATGATATATTTATGATTCTTTAATCATTCTTATATGATTAGGTTGTTCCACGTAAAACTGACTGTATTGTTAAATTAGATTTAGAGATTCTGAATACGACTGTAAGAAATTAATGGATAGTCGAATGTTGTTAAACTAAGTTATATTTAGAGCTTTTGAAAACGACTTCAATTAATTTTAACTTGAGCAGGTGAGATCATTCTTTAAATTTTGAAGGAGATTTTGAGAAATTTTTAAAATGGAGTAGTATCTAATGACTAAATCATTTATGTGTTAGGTGTGAAATCTTTGGAACATAGTGTCCTATTATACCCGTGAATTGCGAGTTTGTGATCATAAAGAAGTTTCGCTGATTTGTTTGCACTCCAATTTCCTTATGTAATCTGATGGGACAAATGTCTATCAAAGTTAGGGATATCTCTATTAATATTAGTATGAAATTCCGATCTTAAGTAAGACCAAGGCACAAACCAACAGTGACAAATTGTGTGTTCTTCTTTTGCGCTGCCTTTCTCCATCCTTATTATTGAATTGATAAGAATGCTTTGCTGTTGCATAACTAAAAGCAAATTAGGATGTAACAGGCGATGTCCGATCATTAAACTTTATGCTCAACTCATTATTCTCCATATTGCATATCCATTTGAACTCGTAGAGTTTAATTTCGCCTGAAATGAAAGGAGTACACACGTAATCGAATGTGAAAGCAATTGCGTGGTTGTCCGCGTTTCCGCACCTAGCCATGGCAGTATTTTGATCCGTGACATTCGTAGGGCTAAAATTCTATCTGTGTCAAACTTTACGCAACAAATAATTATGCTGACCATAATAAGTTGGGTTAACAGTTATACGAGTACATGATGAATTAAGAGGTAAAGTAGAATTTGGTTCTACTAACTACTACTGTGTTCTTGTGATAATTTAGGGGTCATGTAGGGCCAAAAACAATGTGGGGGTTAGAGAGTTAGAGCTTGTCACTTATCAACTATGCAATAAAGGACAACCCCCCATGGAAATATATGGAGTCAAAGTTTCTACGTAGATTATTCAATCAATACACTGTGATAAAAGTATAAAACTATACACTTATTACACACTCCCTATCATATTATATAAACCACCATTTCCCCACTTTCATGCACTAACAACTTTGGTCATCTACATTTCCTAGAAACATTCCCATAATTGTAGTGAAAAGATTCAGCTTTTCCCTCCTAATAATATAAAACACAACCTATCTGATTTCGCAACCTCGAATTTCAAATCCTAGGTAACTGAATGGGAAACTGCATGGAAACGACAGGGAGAGTGATGGAAGAGAAAGATGATCAAATGGAAGTTGGAGGGAGAGAGGTCAAGTTTGTAAAGGATGTGGAGAAGAACAACAGTAAAGGCGTAAGAGTGAAGATGGTGTTAACCAAAGAAGAACTGCAATGGTTGATGCTGCAGCTGAGGAACCGGTCCGAAACCGGCGCAACGCGAGTAGAAGATGTTTTAGGGGAGTTGGAGAAGGCGAGGAAGAAAGTTGTGGTTGATCAAGGTTGGAAGCCTTCTCTTGCTAGTATTGTTGAGATACCTGAAGTGGTTGAGATGCAGAGATGAGAATAAGAACTTTTTCTTATGTGTCTTTTTTTTACCCTCTTAATTAGTGTGAGTTTTGATCAGTTAGATATGTGTAAATACTTTTTTTGAAATAGAGTAATTATGAAGTTTGCAACCAATGACTTCCCTTCCATTTTTCTTGTCAATCATCTTTCAATTCTCCATGATTTGGTTTCTAGTTTTGGCCTCTGAATTATCACTTGAATTAAAAATAATAAAATGAAGTTCGACAAATACTAGTATTGTAGTTCAACAGAGACAACACATAGCGCATTTTCAATACAACACTTTAGTCCCGAAATAATTTGCAGCCGGCTAACAAAAACGTTATCGTTGAATCAAGGCAAACAAAGTGCAAGTGGTCAATTGGGTTAGATTTTGGTGTATTAAAAAGGATGTCTTAAGATTTATGATGGAGAAATGTCTTCAAGAGTTTTACTTCGAGTTTTCTTTTGAAACTTCTTGTGGTTTAATTTTAGCCATTTGAGACACTTGATTAACAATGATTTGGACAGTAATCAGTAATCACGCACTTATCATAGCTTAATCTTAAGTCAAAGCAGGAGTCAAAACTGACACACTTGTTGTACATAAATGGCTTACCCCTTTTGTCTAGGAAGGGTTAATTAATTTCAAGTACATGTAATAGAGTATTACATCAATAGTAATCAAGTTGAATCTTGCAACGTACTAATATAGTGTGATTAAGCCTTAAACGTAGTATTGAACTCATAGTAATTGAACTCACTGAAGGGGAAGAAAGTTACACCAAGTATCAAATTGATGTATAGTTAAAGACTTAAAGGGTGACCTAAAATCCATGGTAAATCAAGCGATGTACCAAGACTTAGATTATTATTTTGACGATATTTACATGATTCATAAAGATTGGATGAGGTAATCACACAATCTCGATCGAACTCATGGGATTTTGCGCCTAACACAACTCGAGAATTTCAGTTAAGAAATGAGAGCACTTCACCACTTGCGATTTATATTCTATTTCCGTAATTAAGACGTGAGATCAAGTGGAGGCATTATGCATGTACTGATGTACATAAAAAGGAGCTTTGGTAGACAATTATGAGTTGTGATCGAGCCTTGTGAATTCATTAAAGGAGATAGTGAGGGAACAAGGCCAGGCCCAAAGGATAAGTGTTACAATAATACGAGTGATCTGTGTCTCATGTGCTACTACATGTGATTTATGGCCCCTCCATATGCATGTGTGGTAATGCAAATCTTCAATTATTTCTTCTCGACAACCCCCTTCTTGTCTAGCGTTTCTAATCCAAGGACTGTATGAGGAGTAGTTTCTCGCTGTTAGCCTACTTAATTTGGGGTTGCTCTCCACCTTCTAGTTGAGATATATCTTGCTGACTTTTATGCATGTCATCAAACAGTAGTATTAAAGTCAAAACGTCAACAATTTTTTAGAGCAAAATGATGAGTAGTAGAATGAGGTAGCATATACTGTATACGGGTTCCGTCCTAGCCTTGACACGAAATTGACTATATTAGTGATTGCGCTATACTATTGCGGAAAGATCAAAGGATGAAATGGTCATGGTTTTGGAATAGCAAATGTCACTTAGATTGGAAATTTCTATTTAGGCTTCAATCGAAGATCCAATGAGCACGAATCGACCGTCAATCATGCATGTAAAACAAATTAAATTTAAATCCTATTACCCTAGACACATTACAAGATGATAAGTCGTCTATATAACCCTAGCTAGTATTATTCTCATACGTAAATCAAAAGAATACGGTTTATTACTCCCACTAAGACGTGGTAAAATTAATTTTACAGTATATAAGTGCGTAACCAGATAACTTAACCATACTCAACTCGTCCTACTATATGAGAATATGACCATCGTCTTACCAAAACGTACAGTTGTAATAATCCCCATCCAATATTTACAGAGGACCGTAATTAATCAAGCGATTAATGTTGTTTAATTACCGATCCTCTTCCAAGATTGAGGGTAACGTAATCGCTTTTGGAGAAGCCATGACAGAAACAACACTAACCCTTTGAGCTGGAATTTTTGCAAGCTCCTTGACAACATCTCTAAACGCCAAGTTTCCTTCCTTCTTACGCTTTGCTAATAACATAGCTGCCTCTGCCTTCGTCATCAATACCTTCACCCTTACGCTACTATTATTATTATTACTACTACGACCACTACTGCTGCTGTTCTTCTTAACATCCCCTTTCTTTTCTCCCTTCTGAGCAATTTTGCCTAATTGCGACGACGGCGATGATAGTAGTGGTTGCTTCACGTCTTTGATGATGAGTTTAGCTTGGTCATAATCATCCATGACTCTGGCACTTTTGTGAAGTTTTTTTGCTGGAATTTTGTTTTTGTTGCTTTTCAGCTCATCCATGCATATGTACTTTGTACTTTTCGGGTTCTTCATAAAAGTTCTTAGGAAACTCTCCAACTGAAACTTAGAGAACATCATGTTTAAAAACAAGAGAGAAACTAAAAGCTCGTTCTTTCTTAGTATATAAGACGCAAAGGCTAATACAATCGAACTGAAGCTATTAATCTGAGGCAGAAAAGTTTTCGATGTTTAGTGGTGGGTAGTAATACGATGTTTATTTGTTGTGTTGGTGGTAGTTGTATGGTTTATTCATGATGAAACAAGTGGTACAAATAAAGTACTTATATAGTAGCAAATGAAGGATGAAGATGACATAAGACTCACGTATAATTTGGGCTTGATAAACACAACACTCAATCAGTAAATAAATGTATGACCAAATTAGATACGAGTACTATAAACATACAATTTTTTTATTTGTAGGAAGTCTTGGTTAAATTTGCAGAATAAATGATCTCTGGGTCAAGAAACCCAATTTGGACGTCTTCTTGGTCAAGCGTTGCCCTAATAATAATTTCGACGTCAAATGACCAAAATGTGTGATATGTAGAGTTACTTGTAAAGTGGGTTGTAGTTTTGGGTATAATTTTCTCATTATTTCGTCGTCAATGATCAATCTTGAGTGACTAATATATACAGCTCGAAGATGCATGCCGCACAGCCTCTTGTTGATTACATTGAAATGGGATCATGACCTTAAGTGCCCCGTATTGGACGGGTCACAGGTCTAATTAATTAATATGTGTACAATATTTACTCTATCATTGTTAAAACGTCCTATACGAGATTGTTAGATCATATTATTGTTAGAGGTACGTGCGTGTGAATGTGTGATCTATTTAAGACGGCTCTTCTATGCCAATAGATTAGATCAAGGGGTAGTAAAAGGCGAATCTAAGATTTATAAATAAAGTTAGGCGAATCTTTTTAATGCAAAAAGTAATACTTCGTACAGAGTACATATTTTTATTAATTATTTATGTTTTCTATTAGAAAGAATTGGAGTGGCTAGTACACCTCAAACATATATTCCCTGATTATTATCACATACTATTTGTCTCTGTGTCTACCAAATTTGTGCTATTTCTTAACAGGTTAGAGACGAAAGTCTTCACGTCAAAGTGTACAACAAAAGTAACATCAAATATTTTCATCATATATTCATATCTTTCATCATGCATTCATGCAAATTGCAAAGGCAAAAGTTTGCATCATTGTTATCTGTTGAAATCAAAAGTGGCCTACTAATAATAACCTGGTAAAAGGGTCTTTAGTCTTTTAGTGGAATACAATTCTAACGAAGAATTATTGAGTAAAATAATGCAACTAAACTACACGTTGAAGAAGACAGTTAATTTTTGTTATTCACCTTAACACAAAAATATCTTCTTGACTTGCACCAATTATTTATTGTTCTCAAATATGTAGCCTAAATTTAAGTCAGTCAAATTATATACACGGTGTCTTAAATTATATCTCAAACTCATCGAATCATATCTGATGAAACTAGTTGAATTTTGTGCAAATTCAACCAATTAAGTCCTACCGGATCGGAGCTGAGGATGATGGTTAGATTGAGAAGGATGAAAAAGGGTCTTCCGATCCATCCCGTCTCAGGACAGCTCTCCAATCATCTTCGTACCGTTTATGTCAAAGCTAATTATATAATTAGTTGCTTATCAATTATTGATTAGATAGAAGTTAATTTCACCAGTTTCATATGATGATCATGATTTATGACCAATTAAAGTATTGAACGTCAATGTTAAGCCTCCACAATTCCGCAAAACAACATCAGAGATCCTAAAATGAACGTAACACATGTCACTTTAAATCACACATTAAACTAAAAATTAAATCTAAACATCTAGAATCACGTATAGTTCGTTTCTCAGGTAATGCTAATCTGCATTATTTATACATTTACAATTGTACACTTCCTGAGAATCGAATCGTAGATGAGGGGCACGTTCACATACATACATGACCAAATATACTAGACTTAGTAGACTAGACTTTTGTTTGGCTTTAGCATATCTTGTTTAAGGAAGAATTATGTCAGACTATACAATCTTAATAATAATAGATTCGTAATTTACACGTCTCGAGTTTTTAAAGGCCAAAATAATGTATTCCCAAATTAACATGGAGTTTAAAACTCTACGGAAAACGTAGAAATATCATTTAACATATAGTAGCGAGTCAATCTTATATATCCCATCAGATTGATTACGGAGTGCGTATATACCAATTCTCCCCCATTGAATCGTGCTTAGAAATTCTAGAGTGACCCGTAAAATTACAAAGACTAGTGGTAGTGGCTAATCAATCACAAATTCACAAGCTAACCAACCCAAACACGATATGAGTTGAGGTCGACTTGAGCTAGGGCTCGATAATTTTAGACTCGAGTCAAGCTAAACAGTCATAGGTTCGGGCAAACGGGAAGATTCATAATCGGGTTAATTAAGCGATCCGATTCAGTTCAACCCGAACCAAAATTTTCAGGCCAAGAATATACTCTAACTCTAATTTGGGCCGAATATTGCAGTTTCCGAGCCCACAAAAGTGTTGGACTGGCCCAACTAAAACCGGGCCCTATACTCGGGCTAGAGTTGAGCCCATCAGCCCAAGTAGGTCACTCGAGTTTCCCGTATTTTCTGTATGAATGTCTTAAAACCCCAAAAAAATAAAAATAAAAATAAAAATTCGCCATTTTTCAACCGGCTTTTAATTCCTCCATTTTGTACGGACAAAGACACGAAGTTTCGAGGAGAAGAGAAAAAAAAAAAAAAGATGGGAGGAGCAGCACACGCTTTGAAGAGGATCCCTCGTATCAAATTCCCACAGAGACATCCTAAACCTTCTGGTACACGCTATGTTTTTTTTTTTTGTTTAATTTGATTTCATTTTTATGTTGTAATCTTATTGTTTTGTGAATTGTCTGCTTGTAATGTGAGTAATGTGTAAATTGCTATTAGCATAATATGATCCGACCCGTTTTTGTTATTTGTTTCGATATGGGTTTCGGGTTTGTTCATTGTTGTGACATTTACTTGGTGAGAAAGTGTGTTGGATTTGAAATTTCTGATTTTATAGATTTGTTGATCATGCTAGGTTAATTTAATTGATGGGTTTTTAGAATAATTCCTTTTTAGATTAGTAGTTATGATTAGCTGATTAAATGGTAACGTAAGAGTAAAGTTCCGTGCATCCGATCCCCACTATGTAGGTGGCCCCCCCTTTGAGGCATTGGGGTAATGTTTTCGGAGCGAGAGCCTTTGAGGCATTGGGGTAATGTTGTGGGGGCGGGACATTTTGAGACATTGGGGTAATGTTGTTGCGGTTGTCGCCTTGTCGGAATGGTTTAGGGTAACACACTAACACAAGTCCCGGGATTTGGATTTAGGAAGGATTATGATAGGGTTTAAGCTGAATATATTTGGGTATGGTTTTATGGTTATTGACTAGTAAATGATTGTATTTTTGGTCTATTGGGTTTGATTCCTTGTTTGCGAATACGGGACCCCTTAACACCCTTAGGTTCTGGGGTTATGTACTTATGTGAATGTTGTTTGAATTTTTTCTGTCCCCTGTGGTGGATCTGGTATATTGAATTTGAAGGGGACGAGTCTGAAAGAGTTGGAAGGTTTTGTGAAGAACACATTGACACTATCTGAGATATGACGGAAAAGTGAGGAGTGAAGCAGGAGGCAGTATTGTTTGCAAATTGCAACTGATGCTTTTATGTGCCTTGTGGAGAGTGTGGGTAGTGTTTACATCGGTCTATGATGAAAAATGTCGATAAAATGGAGTTCTGTTGGTTTAATTGGGTAATGGGTCATTGATCATTACAATGACATGTAACATTTCTAATCTTATGTGATGTGTCAGCTGCAATGCTAACTGGCAGTTTCGCTTAGTATGGAATGTAAAACTATAAGGAATTCTGTTAGTGGAGAATTGTGGATTATAATTAAAATATGACAAACCTTTGAATGCAAGACTTGTAATCACTGTCGCACAATTCATTATCAGTCTGTATTATCAGTCACAGCCATTCTAAATTTCTTATTGGTGTTTCTGGTGCATGATCATGTACTGCAGTCAGTACTGGATGGTTTTCAAAAATGATCTTGCATATGCTCGAAACTTTAATACATGCAAATGACCTAAGACTTGTATAGATTTAAGCTCCCACTTTGTATGGTATCCATAAACAACCTGTGTCCCTTGTTTCCCACCAAACAATGCACAAATGTCCTTTCATGTTGCATCTTACTATTGACCAATTGTTCTGTGAGACGTGTTGTAGCTATATATGTCTTGGTTTTCCTATTCGTTAGCTAGTACTAGTTGTAGGTTTACATCTACCTGTCCCAGATCAGGGTGAAGTCACTTAAAGCATGAGAATGTTTGTTTGACCTACTGGTGTTATTGACGTTGCTATACTCTGTTTAAAATTAGTAACTGTCGACCAGATTTTATGTTCCGGACTCTTGCCGGACTTAATGATCAACTCCCAGGAACTAACTCCTAAATAACTGCTGATATTATTTCATTTTCTCGCTATTCTCTGGTTAATTGCTAGCTTCTTCCCCATCAACACAAGATGATGGATTGAAAGCATTGTTATCAAGGCCCATCTCAGGCAACTCTGCCTTGTCTGCCTCTGGAAAGGCTTCTGATCAGCCCAGGCGAACACCAGTCTCAAATGAGGAGATAGAGGCAGTGCTGGTTAGACACCCTCCTGACAAAATTTGTTTTATTTTTCTTCCCCTTTTCATCCCTACTCCCTCTGATCGTTCTCTTAGATTTCTATACTTTTATATGTTTGCTTGTCTATATGGCTTATCACCCTGAATGCTTCATTTACTCTCTGTTGCAGTTGGGTGGCTGCATGTGATTCGGTTGAAGAAGGCTTAGTGGCTGTCAGATCATTTTGCTTTTTCTTTGTGTGGATAAATATGGTAAATCTGATGACGCCAGAAAGACCGTAGCTGCTGTTTTGGGCATTTAGTTCAGTGGGTTAAGATAGCTTGGTAATATCTGGTTAACATACACTGGCGATTTTTTTTTTTTTTTTTCACCTTCTCTTATCAACTGATGATACTTGAGCATTATTTTGAAAACACCTTACACTGAATCGAAGTTATATTTGGTTGCATATCAGCTTTGCCTCTTGTCAATAAGTCTTTTTTTATGTGGTGTTCTGAATTATGTTATCATTGTAATGGTCGAAATAATTATTCAAAGCTGGTAATTAGTGATTCTTTCACTCTCTTAAATTCGGAGTATGTTGTAAATTACATGTATCTAGGGTCTGTTTAAGTGTTTATGTTACACCGAAACTGGCGGCGTAGAAACTACCTGGAAATGTGTATTTGTCAGTTCAGTTCTCACGTTATCTTAGATCAGGCTTAGGTCCAAGCAGCAATACTGTTGTTTGTGAACCTTTGATAGAATAGAAACATAACTTTGCTAAGAGTTACTAGGCTTCACTAGTTCACTGCTTTGGATTACTAGGTGGTCCGCGATGTGTGTGTTTGGGTGTAGTACTGCTTACAGGCATGGAGCTTTGCTCCATTGATACTGAGGTCTTTTATCTGTCCCCAAATTGTAAATTGGTTGTCTTTCTAGTTCAGTGGTTCGTCACTTCTTGCAAGAACTTCTGTGCTAGGTCTGCAATCTTCTTGGAGGTGATAACTGATGGAGCGATTAGGTTTCTCCTGAGCTTAGCAAAGAACTTAGGACAGTGTCATCTGATGGTTGCAGTAAGTTGATCGTTTAGGATGGCGTTCAGGATCGGTATTTCTTCGACTAGGTTGGAGTTTTATTGTAAGGTTTTAAGGCATACTATAGCTGAAGTAAAGTTTTATCTCACTGTGATCTCAAAAAAAAAAAAAAAAAAAAAACTAGTTGTGAATGAAATGTAACTATAGTCTATAGCTATACACAAACATTACATGATCACCCCTGAGCATAGAGCATGACAGAATCAATGTTGGAAATCTAGCATCTGGTTATTTACCTGTGGTAGCTTTTGTTTCTTTTTTTTTTTCCTTTTTTTTTTCTGTGAGTGTGTGTGTGTGTGTATCAATTGATGATACGTGAGCATGATTTCGAATATACCTTTCACCGGATCGAAGTTATATTTGGTTGCATATCAGCTTTGCCTCTTGTCAAGAAGTAGTCTCTCTTATGTGGTTTGCTGAATAATGTTTTCATTTCTATGGTTGAGATAATTATTTAAAGCTGGTTCAGTGATTCTTTTACTCTCTTAAATACGGAGTATGTTTTGACTTACATGTATCTAGTCGCTGTTTATGCTACACTGAAACTGGCATCCTAGAAACTACCTATCTGTCAGTTCAGTGCTCAGGTTATCTTAGATCAGGCTTTGGTCCAAGCAGCAAATACTGTTGTATGTGATCTTTGATTTTGAGCTTGATGCTATGGTTTGATAGAAACATAAGTTTGCTAAAGGGAGTTACTAGGCTTCACTGCTTAGGATTCTAGGTGGTCCGAGATGTGTGTGTTTGGGTTGTAGTACTACAGGCATGGACCTTTGCTCCACTGATGCTCAAGTATTTATATATCCCCAAATTATGAAATTGTTTCTCTTTCTAGTTCAGCATTTCTTGCCACTTCTTGCAAGAATATCTGTGCTAGGTCTGCAATCTTCTTGAAGATGATAACTGATGGAGCGATTAGGTTTCTCCTGAGCGTAGCAAGTAATCTAGGACAGTGTGGTCTGATAATTAGTTAATTACAGTAAGTTGACCGTTCAGGATGGCGTTCAGGATCAATATCTCTCAGACTAGGTTAGAGTTTCATTCTAAGGTTTTAAGGTACACTCTAGCAGGCTAGCTGCAGTAAAGTTTTAAGTTATCATACTGAAGATGCTCTCTGAGTCTCTGATATGATTGACACCGCGGCATTGAACTGCCTCACAGTCATAGTGTAAAAACTAGTTGTGAATGAAATGTAACTATAGCTATACACAAACATCACATGATCACATCAGAGCATAGAAGTTAGAACAGCACATAACAGAATGTCGATGTTGGAAATCTAGCATCTGGTTATTTACCTGGTAGAATTTCTTAGTGAAATGGCGATAAACGCTCCAGATTTAGTTCTGTACAGACAATTAAAAGGAAAACGCTAGAAGTTCCAGTTCACTTTTTTCAGTGGTTCACTGCTGTTGAAGCTTTTCGATCATGGGCTCTAAGATTACAGATTTCGGATTAACCATCGGAGGGCCTTTCTCTCTCCTCTCAAGCTCCTCAAGGTTGAAGGTAACCAGCTTATCCCAGTTCCCTCCTTCAAAGAGCACTCCAGCCTTGCCATCAGTAATCCTCTGAACAATACCGCAGTACATGTAGAATGGGTTTTTCGGGTTCTTAACGAGGGCGATCATCCCTGGCAGTATCAACGGCAGCTCAGGTGATTTCGGCTTCTTTGTCAAGCTCAGCACCGCGCTCACTTGGTCATCTCCTCCGGCTTTCTTTGGTGGCGGAGGTGGGTTTTTCTCGAGGAACTTCTGGAGACCCTTCTCACCCCCTGGAAACCCACCAGTTAAGCCTAACATCTCCTTGTCAAATCCATCTTCTGATACTCCTTCAATTTTCGACACTGCACTCTCGGAATCACCCGGTGGCGCCTCCTCATTTCCGCCACTCGTCTGTGGCGGGTTTTTGGGGTCTTTCTTCAGCTCTTCTTCAAGTCCTGCCTCTCCATTGCATAAACCTCTGCCTCCCAGTATATGATAGAGGTCGAATTTCGCGCTCACTATTGGTTTGTTAGTGATTGCTTTGGAACATGTTGAATGAACTGGTCTCTGAGGTAGCAGTTTTATGGGATTTTGGCCCAGAAACTGTGATTTTTGAAGTAGTGAACCCCGGAAACTTGGAGATGACAAAGATGCAGCAGCCATGACTGTCAGCTGCAGTTAGCAGAATTCTGAAAACCAAAAAGTATTTTGGGTGTTCTCAGAATTCTGGCCACATGATTATTATTATATAATAATTTTTTTTTTTTTTGGATAAATAGAGTGATATCTGGATCATCTTACCTGTAATATGCTAGCTTTGTGATTTTCCTTATCATTTTTTTGTCTCATCAATTTATGCTGGATCTTGGGCTTTGTTGTTGCCATTATTTTCTTATGTTTTTGGATTCAATTTAGGACTAAACTCTAAATTGTGCTATCAAGTCTAGCCCAATATACTTTGCAAAATGTCTAATACAATTGTCAGTATTTGACGATGAAAAGAAATCAAATCGGTATCATTAAATTTTAGACGACATGGTAAATCCCGGTCGTTTGTATTCTTTAAACCAATTGTCAGCAGCAAGGAAGCTGGGGATCAGCCGATTGGGCAAGCCTGTGGTCGGGCAAGGGTGTGGGAGGAGATGAGAGAGAATAAAGGAAAGGCGAAGTCGGTGGTTCGATGACCGGGAGAATTACCCGGTTGCGTAAGCCCCCGACCTTAGTCCGATATAGCGGAACAAGTACCTTACATTGCCACCAGATCAAGCTGGATTCATGATTAAATGATTAAGTCAAATCATCTCCCTCCCCATCGAGGCTGTTATTTCAAACTAGTTCGTCTCTGTCGATTATCAAAAGTGGTAGAAGTCTACAAATCATATAGGCGGCCCTTATGTTGGAAAATCTCCAAATTTAGTTTGGATGACCAATTGATCAATGCCTATTGGTGCTGGGAAAATTATGTCGTAGTTGGTTCTAAATTCTTGTTTTTCCTAACAAGCACGAACCGTGGTGTGGCCTTAAGGCTTAAAAACACCGCAAGACATGCGTGTTTGGTTTCGGACTACCACCTCTTGTATTAAGAGTGCGAAATTAGGGGAATGCGGACGTGGTTTATATCTCTCCTATTACAATTCAAATGGAATTTGGATTTGGAAACATGGTGACAATGGTCTTAGTCTAACGCCAGATGCATGGATTCCATTGTTTGAGATTAGCCACTACAGGCAATTATGGAAACTCGTGGCTAAAGAGTGTTTTTGTAGCGTGCTCAATGCGAGCGAGTGTTCGGTCATACTCATTGACTTGCACCCTGATGTCAAGATTGTCTTCATTCAAGTCAACTCATCCATCTTTGCTTAAGATCTTGTCGAGGATACGCTACAAAATATCGCCGAGATAGATGATAATGAGTACGGAGATTCAATCTTATGTTGCCTTATACCCCATGTATAGCTTCCGTGGAAGCCTAAATGTTTTTAGGTAAGCTTTTCTTTTTAGGGAGAAGAGTAATAATCATTTGTATAAAAAAGAGTGGCTGTCTAATCTAGCGACAAAGCAATGTTATTTACCTTTTGGCTTACTGTTTATTGGGGAAAGAAAAATGAAATAATCAAATCTATTATACCCATGCAATTATTGATTTGGCTTATAAAATTATTAATCCCGATATCTTTAGTAGTATAATTTTCACCCTTTTACGGTTCTACCAATGATTAACATGCAAAATACAAGCGCACTTGTTCATGGACAACTACTCGATTGACACAAACAATATTCGAAATGGTCTAGAATCGAGTCATGAGAATGCATATGCATGATATGCTCCATTTAAACTTGGCCTAATATGATCTTATGTAACTCGAACCATTTGATAAGTATGAACCAAAAATACCCGTTAAATTTTAAAAGGATAAAAACCCGTAGATTATCAATTTTTAAGGACCAAACATGATTTTGTCTTTCCACACAAGAACCACCAAACAGTCCAACACTCCACTTTTACTGTTTTACCGAACAGAAGAATTATTATTCACACCCTAAACAACATTAAAAATAATAATAATAACATATAAATAAAAAAAGTTAAATAAACGCCTTTTTCTTAATCTATCTGTCTCAAAACATCGCCAATCAAAACATTCCCAACAAAAAGATTGAACCTTTCTATTTCAGAATTACAGGTAATACCCTTTTTGTTCTATCCATCTTGCTGATTTTCAACTTTTTAACTTCGTAATTTATGTATTTATTGATTGATTTAATGTTGTTTTTATTGTTGATCAAGTCATAAACTTTGTTCTGAAATTTTTACTGGGAATTTTATGAACTTCACTTATTTAATTGCTAAACTTGTGATTAACTGTTGGTGAATTGCTTATTGGATCAAAATTGATCTGGGTTTTTGATGGGGTTTAGTTTAATGATCAATTGGGTATGCAAGTTTCTATCTTTATTGAGTTGGGATGATTTTTGTTTTACCTTTTTAGGGACTGTTTGTAAATTTAGGGGTAATTATGTTTGAGGAATAATGTTGTGGGTATGTGCAAGGTGTGGAATTTGGTTTTGTTTCGTTCGATTGCGATTCGGGTTCCTTCTCCATGGTGGGAGAGCTGGAAAAACAGTGATCTGAGTATAATTTAGCCAATCTGAGTAATAGGGGAACTTTCTATGTTGGGTTGTTAGCGTAAAGATCAAGCATGAAGTGGGTTTTCAGGGATTTTAGTCAGTAATTTAGCTGAAGGGGGAATTTTTATTAGTGGTTGATCAACTTGATTTCATGAGGATTTAGTGAAAGTTAGATTGTTGGGAACTGAGTTATGCAATGATTAGGTTATTTAGGAGTGATAATGTAGGCTTATGAGTTGGGAATGACACAGCTATTGGTATTTGGTAGGGGGCTGAGGAGCGATAAGGTAGACTTAAGATTTACTAGTTGCCAGTTTGCCACAGCTATTGGTGATGAGGAGCGATAAGGTAGACTTAAGATTTACCAGTGCCACAGTAATTGGTATCTGGTAGTATTGATTAGTAAACGACATCATGTGGAATTGCTAATATGCTAATTTAGGCTGTATTAAACTAATGGTTCGGCTAGTGGAAACTGGGAATTGCATCAATGTTGGTCACTATTGGATTATTGTCCATAGGCTGGCTTGATCCTAGGATATGTGGGTTTCCGGCTGATCCTGAATTCATGACCAAATTGGCAGGAATCTCTAATATAAATCTGTGTAGAAGTAGAACACCTTTTGTCAAGTATGCCATGCCGTTTTGTTTTCAACTTCTATGCTGTTGTTGCCTTGTCCAATTATGTGCATAACCTGAGTATCATGGAGAAGTGGACCTGTCACAACTCACAGTGTAGGTCGTAGGGCACTGTCCATGTGTCACACGTCATTGATGTTTGTCATTCTTGCATTACTCTAAAGTTAGAAAAGTCGTGCCAAATTTAATCTTACCAAGATCGTGAGAGTGTGGTTTCTCACTTGAACTTCTCTTAGTGTAGATATCCATAATTCGTAGCCAACCAGGAGGGGCTTTTTCTTCCATATTTTCATCCAATCAGGTTGATGAAATTCATTCATGGGTGATGGTCCAAGATTTGTAGAGATCATACCAGATTACTTTGAGAACTCAACATCTGCAGCAGATTCCCCTCAAGAAAGAAATTCCGATTGTTCAGTATCTTGTGAAGATTCACCTCTTACATCAACATCTGGGACACCTTCTTACTCACAGAGAAATTCATCCACACCACAAAAGAGTCCTGACATCTCTAACAGGTACCTTTTTATTAGTTTAGGAAGGAATTCTAGATGACACTACTCCTTGACAATTGCAGTTTTGCTTTTGATTTTCTTCTGCGTTCCAGTTCACGATAGTGGAATTTTTTTGTTGACTAGGAAAAAGTTCAGAACTGCTTCGTTCATGCTGAGATTATTTAGTTTAAAGGGGCTACGTTTTACTGGTGCGAATGGTGAAGAAAAGGTGAGAGCGACAAAATTATCTATTTCTGTTTCATCCTGCTATCAAGAGTATATGTCTGATTATCTTCGATTCTAATTGTCAGGTTGAGCTAAGTGCTGTAGAACTAGAATCCCTGCGTTCAGAACTTAAAGATGTAGAAGAAAGAGAGGCCCATTTAAAAGCACAGTATGATATTCCTGATCACTCTTCTTTCTTCTTCTTCTTCTTTTTTTTTTTTTTTTTTGAAATCAACACTGGGTTAACGTGAACCAATGCAATTTAGGTTGGAACATCTAGATGAAATTTTGAGGTGGGCTCGTCTGTCAGGATACTTGCATATGCGGACAGTAAGTGTCTCCTCAATATTATAGTCCTTCGATTTTCGAATCCCTTTGTGCAATGCGTGTCTTAACGTTTCTCTTCTTTACTATTTCAGCGGTGGGCAGCATTACCAGGAGAGCTGCCTCCGATTGATGATTGTGATGTTGATGATTGGATTCCACGTTTTGTTGTCCTGCAAGGACCTTGTCTATTCTTTTACCTTTCATCTACAGGTATTTATATACCTTGAGAGTTAACACCTTCATATTCCATGTGTAAGTTTTAGTCTAAGGACTCAGCTATTAAGATGTTTCACTACATGCCAATGCCAAAATTTTGAATTCACGGCTTGAAGCTGGAGTATGTCTTGCCTTCGTGTTCAATTTTCCTTGTTTGGATATAAGTTCTAAATTCGGTAAAATGTGGACGGAAAGTGGAATCCAACTCTTTCTCTCACCTTGTCCCTTTCCCCACCCCCTCTTCCACCAAACAAATTAACTAATCACAATTCTGCAATACTCTTTAGTTGGCAGTAGTGTGAAGGAGGGACATTATAAGAGAAAGTGGTGATCATACTTTCGGAAAGGCCAAGACCAAAATCATTTGATGTTTTCTATACTTGGGAAATAACTATATAACCGGAGGCAATGAAGTGAACTAGGCCACTTTCAGACTTGGTTATCCTACCATTTGAAAATTTGCAGTGTAGACACCCCCCTCCCCGTTTTTGAAGGGCTGAGGGTGGTGTGTGGATGAGGCTGAGTAATTGTTCATGTGATTTGAATAAATGCACGGATGTGATTCTCTGAACTTTTGTTTTTTAGGGGAACTGTAATAATCCTATACTCTGGTATTGTTTATGCACAGATTTAAGTCCTCTGGATTCAGCTCTCCTTCCTGACATTGTTGAAGTAGATCAGCTACCAAGTATTGTTCGAGGGAATGAAGAAGTTTGGCATTGCTTTTACATTGTGACTCGTTACGGTCTCAGGATAGAGTGCTCCAGTGTTTCCAGAATACAGGTACGTTCAATAGTTGCTCCTTTTGTTTTTGTTTGTTCTGAATGTTCTTACTGTACCTAGACTAGGTAATCCTTATATTACTTCCCCGATCTTGGTACTAATAAGTGTGTATCCAGCTGTGAGCGTGACTGAATCTGCCTAAGTTGTGCGATGATGTGTATTTACATTGTCGTACCACCATATTTAAGGGAGGCTGTCATGTTTTGAATTACATGTTTCTTAAGCTTTGAGCTGTCGCCTATGCTGTGGCAAATCTCATTATGACAAGAATGTCAAATGGATTCTTGTTGGTGGGTATTGCTTGGTGACTGATAATAAGACCACAACTCTGAGGTGGGATATGGGAGGCCGGTGAATAATGAACAAAACGTAAGAGTGTTAGTGGAATGCTATTTTCTTTTGTGACTTGTTTTGCTGCTGATACTAAGACCATAACTTCCTGAGACAGGTTGATTCTTGGTTGACAGCACTACGAGCAGAATGCAAGTTTGAACCTGATAAAACTGACGTGGATGGCGAAAATTGTGACAACAATTCTGAGAATTGTTTATAGTCTAATAGCATAAGATTGACGGAAATGTCATAATGGATTCCTCGACTTTGTACTTGTATGGTTGTAAATACGACAGTGTTCCATGTAAATAAAGTTAGCGAT